>JAJJWW010008521.1:0-284492 GCA_023531295.1 Papaver armeniacum
TTACTAATTAGAATATTTATGATTGATTGATAGATTGTTTAGGTGGCCAACTGAATTAATTTGTTGATTCAATCAAATGCTAGTATTGAGTTAGGAGATAAGTAATAGTCGAATAATTCATACAAAAGTAGAGAACACAAGACCTTGCAGAGGGATTCTGTGTAGCGATTGTGTGTAAAACAACACTAGAAAGTGGACCTTGAGCTAAGAGTCTAACTACTAGGATCAATCTATAATTCACAAAAGATAAAGCATTCGTACAAATTACACCTTGAGTGAGCTACTACTAGGTGGTTTCGAAGAATAGAATCTGGTATTGGAGAGCTTCCGTATCAAGTGATTTAAGGAATTTAGGGGATAGCACTGAGCTAGCTGTTATTCCACGGTTGGTAATAATTTGTGATTACTTGTATTAATGGATGAATATAATAACTTGATGACGGTTTAGTAACGAAGAAGGATTCCCTGATCATATTTCTCTCCATTGCTTGCAAACTTTATTACTTTCAATTACTTTGTTATTTACTTTAAATCAAAAACAAACCCCCATTGTGACACTTTTTGACAACTAAATCTCCCTGCTCTTCGTGGGAACGAACTTGACTTCCATTATATTATTTTCAATTGAGTGGAAATAAGATATTAATTTGATTGCACCTACGACACGCATCAGTTGCCTTCTCCTCGATCATGTTTCTGATCACATCAAGACTTCTCGAGCTCCAATTGTGTAGCAACGACTGATCACAGCACATCTCCATCGAGCACATCATCCATCAATGTTAATGGTATAATCAACACCGAGTTGTTAAACTCCATTTCCAAGCACGACCCATCTCTTCTAACACATTCATAAACACAATGATTCTTCTCTACTCAGGTTTTAGACAGAATCAAAAATCCATCATCGTATGATCGTGATCATCAGCAACATCGGTGATTCACTGATTCTGTTCTTGTAAAGAAATATGGAAGATGAGTGCCCTGAGTAGATAAGTCGGGTGCCTTAACAGCTTTTGAATTCCGGCTTCCCCAAGTAGAGGTCCTGACTCCCCTTAGCAGTTCCTTTGAAAATGGCAGCCCCTTAACAGATTGGATGTCCATTAACGAACGAGGGATGCCAATAGTAGTGGCCCTTAAAATGACCATTTTACCCTTTTATTCTTCCAAGTTCTTTTGCCCATAACTTCTTCATACGAGCTCACGAATGACTTGTTCTTTCGCCATTGCCTTCGTCTTCTCGTCCTCTACAAAATGATGACTAGAAATCCTCCATTTACACGAGTTCCACTGGGTCTTTGGCCCTTCTTCACTTGTGACTTCACTTTTGTAGCTATTTGACTTCTTTTGGATGATTCATCTAATAAAACACAAATAAAAGAAAACAAGTGTAATATACAGTACTTTGCAAGAAAACCAACAAATACTAGCATGGAATTAACACCAAATATATGTGAAATATGCACTTATCATATCCGGGGTAGCAGATATAGAAAAAAGATGCCCAATGATCCAATGGGTGTTTTCTTGAAGAACTTCTTTGCAGCCTTGAAGATCATTGCCATCAAGGAAGTGTTGTTTGTTGTTCCGGTGAGAGTTATCTTCCTTCCTTGATTCTTGAATGCAATACTGAGCTTTAAAAGATTGAACACTATATCTCCTAGCCCCTCAACCAGTCATCTCCTAAAACCATATCACATCCTCCAAGAGGTAGTAGCCTGATATCCCATGTGAATGAATGCCCTTTCATCTCTCACTTCAAGTTAGTGCACATGCCAAAGTCGATTGTTTTTTGTCCATTAGCTACTGTCGCCAATATGTGAGTAGTGGGGTGGATTATACAACCAATTTTCTAATTATATCACTATCGATAAAGCTATGAGTACTCCTTGTATCAATCAAAATGGAGATTGCGTGTTTCTTAATGGTACCAGGAATTCTGATGGACTCGCCATTGGATCCACCAATCAATGCATTTAAGAAAATTTCCATATCAGTATCTATGGATGTAGGAGAATCTTCTTCAGCGGGTGTCTCTTCTTACATTTCTTCCTCATCTCCTTCTCCATTAGCCACTAGCATAAATAGTTATCGAGACTTGCATAAGTGACTAGGCTTGTACTGCTCATCATAATTATAACACAGTCCCATGGAACTTCTAGCATTCATTTGATCTTGAGTAAGCCTTTTAATAGCTGGGATAAATGGTTTTCGTCTGAGTTGAGGGGTAGGTGGATTAGACTTGTTGGTGATGACCAATCTTTGGGTGTTGGGGTTTATAGTTGTAGCTCTGGGTGATATGAGACTTGAGTTGCTGGTATTATATATGGGGTGTGAGGAGGTACTTGGATTTATTTTTAGTGGTGATTTGGATGTTTTTGGTTGTATACCCACTGTGATCTCTTGCATCTTAGCTAAATAAAATCTTGTGATAGGGTGGTTGGCTTGAACATTTGTATAACACTCTTTATCTCTTCCTTCAACCAACTTACAAAACTCAAAACAAAGTAATCTTCTGAGAGATGTTTATTTTTATTCGACATGAAGGCCTTTAGAGTTTCAATATGTGAATAATATTCCTCTACACTTGTCATTTGAGACAGTTTGTTGAATCAACCAACATAATTGTTGTTTGCTAAATATTTAAATCGGAAACTGTTAAAGCATAGCTCGGTTGAACCCACCAAGCGTTGGTTGTCATATTTTAGTGAATCAAAACTCATTTAAAAGAGTCGCTTGATTATGTACTAGAGTCAACTTCGTATAGGTTAGCTTGAAAGTATTAGGATATGAGACATTACAAGTGTTACGAAGACTTGAAGAAGTGAAGAAGTAAGGAGCTACAACGACAACATCATCCTTCCACTTGAGGTTAGTGATATTCGACTTGAACTGTTTCATTCCCTAACGTATCTTTCAAGTCGTGCATATTGAAAACATAACTGCGAAGCATGAATAATTATACTCTAGTTAGACGTGGTATTAAGGAATACAATACGAGGTTTATTGCTTAACCATTAAACTTTGTATATAAGACATCGACATAATCATGTGAATGCTATTGTGACTATGTATGGGTATGAGGTCAAGATTTCATCCTATGAAACAATGTTTTACATTCGTTTAAAGGAAGTAAATTCATAAACTTGTTTTGTGATTCGAAAGGGAAATTGCCAGGCTTATTGGTATTGTTATTCATTGCATATCTTTTGAACTACCAATATATGTGATTAGTATAACCGCTCATGACTTGTTTATGTTCTTGGTAAAACTATTCACAAATACATGACTTTTTTATTGGTATTAACTTTTATTAGTGAAACCGATCTTAACTAATCACCTGAGATGGTATGATCAATTTAGTGTTATTGGTATGACAAACTCTAGGCAAAGGGGAACCGATCCTATGAAGAGGTGCAACCTATCACAAGAGGGGAATCGATCCTTGTATGAGGAGCAGCAAGTTTCTAGATATTGGGAACCAATCATATGAACATGTGCAACACGTTTTTAGACATTGGGAACCGATCCTATGGACATGTGCAACAAATACAATTTAGATACCATATATATGTGGGGAACCGATCCTAGTACCTAGTCAACCGAATTTTTGGAAAGCTAGTGTGACTAATCCAGTACTCATATGGAGGTAGAACCGAAACTTGTTTTGGTAGAACCGTGAAACCCATGATTGGTGATTGAGTGTTCTTGATCAATCACATAGTTCTTGAAAGTAAAATGAACCAATTCTAAACTTGTTTGGAAGTGTGGCAAATCGGTTTCAAGATTGTAAGTATGAAAGAGAACTTACAAAGTAATGCTGTCGAGATTCTTTGAACATGTGCAGTAACGCTTACCTTTTATTGTTCAAAGATATTCCTTAATAGCTAAAGGAAAAAATCCCGGATCGAAAAATAAGTTGAGAATCTTTTAATTAAGGTTTTTAATTTTATTTTTGGAAAATGAAAATTAGTAATGTGCATTTACTAATTGGAGTTTTTCTAAGATATTTTCGGTCAATGTTTGGACAAAGCATTTCCAGGAATTATGGAAACCGAATCTGGAATATATTGCATATCTTGAGAATATTTTCGGTTTTGGAAATTCCTTGGTGTCCAAACTTCTTTGTCTATAAATATTAAAGTTTGCATTTCGGAGGAAAGTAACCTAATTAGGCGAAATCTCTTACGGCCGCTCGGTTTAAAGACTTCTTTGGGATTGAGAAGCTCTCTTAGTACTGTTGGTGGGAAACTAGATAATTGCGGTTTATTATTAGTTTTCGATTGATTTGATTGACTAACGGTTGTTGAAATTTGATTGCACCTAGTTTGTTTATGCTTGAGAATCTTCTCTTCTAATATAGGATTCACTCAAACTAGATCGAAGTTTCGACGGGGATCTTTAGAATGTTTGTAGATCTAAAGACGTCTTGTGATAATCCATTGTTAACAGACTCCGTTCTGTGCGTGATTGATCACAAGAGATTCAAGTTGATTGTGTGCAGGTGTTTATTGAAGTATTAAGAAGACTTTGAAGACAAAGAAGACTTTGAAGATTTCTGATTTGGATTCATAATCATTGGTGTGCACAATACTTGTTTCGGTTAAAGAGGATCCAACTATAATCAGTTTATCCTTGTGATAGATTGGATTGATTAGTTGTGTAGATCGGCATCAATACATTTCTTTGTGATTAAAAGTATTGATTGCAAAATCTTAACAATTACTTTGGTAATTGTTTATAAGATTGATCTAAGGACCTGACAAAGGAGTTTATTGTGATAAACGGAAGAGCCATTTGTCGAACTCACATCACTTGGTTGAAAATAGTTTGATACCAAACAGATTTGTTGTTCCTTTACTGTTTGGAATACGAACCAAATGAATTGTTCCAAGTACGTGACTTATATTACAAGTTGGAGACGTGGGAATACATACGGAACTAGGTGAACTATAGGTTTAGTTGCTTGGTCTCAACTATACGAAGTTGGTTTGATTTTGTATAGCGGCTTAATCCTGAGAGTATTCAATTCTGGACAAGGTCCGGGTTTTTTCGCATTTGCGGTTTCCTCGTTAACAAAATCTTGCTGTGTCATTTACTTTTATTTTCCGCAATCATAATTGTTGTTATTATAATTTAAAGTAAATTACACAAACGTTAATTCCTATTTACTTGATAGTAATTCTATTGTGTTTGGTTAAGTCCGAACCTTTTATAAAGTAAACATACTTCGTTGTTTATTGTCTTGATCTCGTGTCCATAGACGATCACACGAAGTGTGAACCGATTAGTTGTATTGTCTCGACTCATTCCATAGACAATCACTTTCGGAGAAATGACTTATAGGTGGAAAAGTTTTAGATTGAGGTATACTTGGGTACCCTCGTCTTTTCAATTGGTATCAGAGCAGGAAAACACGAAAAGATATAACAATCTGTGTTTGGTGCGATCCATCCTATAAGAATGAACTCGAGTTCTCATGAATCGACTTCACTTAACGTAACGACAGGATTTGACTACTTCAGAAATTCGTGGTGGAAGACACGGATGAAGTATGTAATACTCTTGTTCCTAAATGTTTTAGGGATTGGAATTATGCCCATGTATGTCTTGAGAGACTTACAAAATCAACGGGATAACATAATATTGTTTATCATTGTCCTGAATACTAACATGCTTAGTAACAATGGTACAATACTCTATGAGACAGATTGTATCCTGAAAATGCATAAGATTCCTCTCAGAAATTTTTATTATATGAACCATGGCTATTGTGTTCTAGAAAAATCTGGAATCTTAAATATATTTTGGATAAACTACCAAAGTATATATATGTACATTTTCAGAGCAAAGACTGTCAATGTATCACCGTCTAGGATGCGATTTTGGAAAATATGTATTCCTACTAGGAATGAGTTTTCAATTAATATTTCTATTAACAATGGATTGCTTCATACACCTCACAACTGTTTTAATGAAGCAAGTGATCTTTTGAATTATTACAGGGTTTATGATTTTGATGGTATTTTTAACAAATATCATATTTTGTTCAAATTTATCTCTTTATACTCTAGTAAATTCTTGAGTAAATTTCAAGTGATATTATCAAATTCTGGTAATAAAAGAGTAAACAGACTTTTGGACTAAAGCATGGAATCAATCCGAAATAAAGATCCAGTCCATGGAAAACCGATTTTCCAAAAACAAAACCTAGATATAAAATTCGGAATTGTTTCCCCACAAGTCTCGGTTTCCGATTTTGATAAGATTTCTAAAACTAGTTATTTCCGATTTTCAATATCAATTCTTCCTATAAAAGATAATCTCTTGCTATGTGTTCAAACATATTGTGGAAGATTGGTGAAAATCGTAACTAGGGTTTTTCATATTTTCGCAAGTATGAGAAAGAGGAAATCAAGAGAAGAAAACTCTGAAACAGACAAGTTTGTCTTGAATCCATTTATTCCTCCCGGAGATATTGAGAAAATCAAGTATCCTCACTTGATCAAAGGGAAGCATGATCTTACAAATTTTGTAGATAATACATGCTTTGAAAGATATCAAGCTTTTAAGGGAGTATGCTTCACTGAAGAAAAGAGATTCGATCCAGATGTTTCAGAAATTAGTTATGTGAAGTTTGTTCAAGACCGAATCTGGGGAAATATGTTCGGGTTTAAAAAAATATTCACCTGATATAGTAAGAATCTTTTATGGTAATATTCACAATATTAATCATGAAAAGCTTACTTTTAGCACTTTGGTTGGAAGTACTTTTCTTCATGTCAGAAAGGTGATATCAGAAATCATAAATTACAGTGTGAAAGGGCATATGATTACAGGTCCTGAAATTGAGCACGATAACATTTCAATACTCATCACTGGTAAAATTGTTGAATGGAAAAAGGGAAAGATGGTAACCAAAGACGTACCCTTACACTTAAGGATTTTCGGTAAACTTGCTGTAGCAACTCTGTTTGCTTGTAAGAGAGATTCTTCTCTATGGAATGGAGAATTTGCTGAACTTATATACTACCTTCTTGAAGGCAAAAAACGAATTGATATTTGGGGAATAATTATCAATCAAATGATTAAAATCATTGAATCTCTCAATACCACAGGATTTTATAGAAATCTTGGATATCCCTGTCTTATCACCAAACTGTGTGAAAGAGTAATGTGAAACGGCTTTGGAGATGAGAAAGATACTAAAACTGTCTCACAAGGAATTGTCAATCGGATGAGTGAAACTCAAAATGGATCTAGTATCTCATATGATCGAATCTATAGCAATGGAGATCTCATGTTCCATATTTTACATCTTGGGAGAAAATTGGACTGTATTCAAAAACAATTGGCATATGCCTATAGAAATGATCCTAAGACACTTGAAAGAATCCTAATGATCGATAATGAGTTTCTAAAAGGAGAACAAGAAGAAGATTCTGAAGAATATTCTGAGGAACAAACAAATGAAGATTGATTTGTCTTCAAGAAATTAAAATAGATATTTGTTCTTGATTTCTTTCAATAAAGTCTATTATGAATAAAACTATCTTATTATGAATAAAATTATTTGATTTATAATTTTTCTTATGATAGTTTTTGATCTACATAGCATGTGCTTGAATGCTTTATCTTATTGCTATGTATGTTTATGGGATGTTTGATTTCGGTTTTCTGACCTTAATATATGATCTCATATGTTGTGAACCCTTATCGTTAGGGTGACTTTTTGGTTTAGCAGGATTAAGTTCTGGCCCATGTTGTAGGCTTTATCAAAGGATCATGAGGGGTTATGATTGAAACAATATGTGAAAAAGTCACAATATGTTGAATCGTTTGGTTTAGCATAAAAGCATATGTGTTTCAAGGTTTTCAACTTTTGCTTGCAATAGTTAAAAACCGGTTTTCAACCTTTCTCTAGTAAAGGTTGGTTGTTGTTATTCTTTTGTTTTGCATAAGAATGGCAACATAATGATATTTCAATATGAATTCTCCCTGGAAGAAGATGCAAACATATTGGAGAAGAGGAAGTGAAATTTGAGGCAACGACTTTGTTAGTTAATCGTTTTCCTGTTTAAGAAAAGCCTGAGTTTATTGCGTATATTTATTGCTTTTGCTTAACGTTTATCTAACATAATTAGAACCTGATGAGAAATATAGAGTTATCTTTATTTTGGTCTTATCGAACAAGCGATTGTATTTGTACAATCGGTTTAGTAAAGGAACTAAGGTGCTTAGTCGATTTTTGGTTTGCTAAACTATTAGGGAAAATTGCTTCGGGCAATTGTTTCCTTGGTAACATATCAAAACAAAATTACTTTGTAGTTTCGGGTTTGATATTGGTTATCAAAAATGGTGTGTGGAACCCTCGTGCTTAACTCTATAGGTTGCAAGTCTTGTGAGATTTGTAAGATCCTTTCGGTTTGTCCTTTATTTGTTCGTACCTTTGTCATTTTGTGACAAAAAGGGGGGGGAATATATGGAGTAAACAAGTGATACTGGTATTGATTTATATTGATTGGTATCACTTAGGGAAAGGACATTTGTGCTTAAATGTTTATCTAAAGAAAGAGTAAAGCATAGACTAAGGGGGAGTAGCATATCATATGATATTTGTAGTTATATGGACTACAAAGGAATAACAAAGACGTGCAGATTGATAAAATATACCTATCTTACCTTTAGGGGGAGTATTAGCTTTGTTATTATAATGTCAACAACGACATTTATGGATTGAATGTATACAGGTTATTGTCATGTTGAATTTGAGAATCAAGCGTATGTGTAATGAATTCTTGTAATTTGTTTATCCATATGATGTAAGAGTTTTGTCACTAAAATTGACAAATGGGGAGATTGTTAGAGCATGGCTCGGTTGAACCCACCAAGCGTTGGTATATCAAGTTTGGTTGTCATATTTTAGTGAATCAAAACTCATTTAAAAGAGTCGCTTGATTATGTACTAGAGTCAACTTCGTATAGGTTAGCTTGAAAGTATTAGGATATGGGACATTACAAGTATTACGAAGACTTGAAGAAGTCAAGAAATAAAGAGCTACAACGACAACATCATCCTTCCACTTGAGGTTAGTGATATTCGACTTGAACCGTTTCATTCCCTAACGTATCTTTCAAGTCGTGCATATTGAAAACATAACTGAGAAGCATGAATGATTATACTCTAGTTAGACGTAGTATTAAGGAATACAATACGAGGTTTATTGCTTAACCATTAAACTTTGTATATAAGACATCGAAATAATTGTATGAATGCTATTGTGATTATGTATGGGTATGAGGTGAAGATTTCATCCTAGGAAACAATATTTAACATTCGTTTAAAGTTAGTAAATTCATAAAAAAAAAATTGTGAATCGAAAGGGAAATCGCCAGGCTTATTGGTATTGTTATTCATTGCATTTATTTTAAACTACCAATATGTGTGATTAGTATAACCGCTCATGACTTGCTTATGTTATTGGTAAAACTATTCACAAAGACCTGACTTTTGTATTGGTATAACTTTTATTAGTGAAACCGATCTTAAGTAATCACCTGAGATGGTATGATCGATTTAGTGTTATTGGTATGACCAACTCTAGGCAAAGGGGAACCGGTCCTATGAAGAGGTGCAACCTATCACAAGAGGGGAATCGATCCTTGTATGAGGTGCAACAAGTTTCTAGATATTGGGAACCGATCCTATGAACATGTGCAACACGTTTTGAGACATTGGGAACCGATCCTATGGACATGTGCAACAAATACAAGTTAGATACCATATATATGTGGGGAACCGATCCTAATACTTAGTCAACCGAATTTTTGGAAAGCTAGTGTGACTAATCCAGTACTCACATAGAGGTAGAACCGAAACTTGTTTTGGTAGAACCGTGAAACCCATGATTGATGATTGAGTGTTCTTGATCAATCACATAGTTCTTGAAAGTAAGATGAACCAATTCTAAACTTGTTTGGAAGTGTGGAAAATCGGTTTTAATATTGTAAGTATGAAAGAGAACTTACAAAGTAATGATGTCGACATTCTTTGAACATGTGCAGTAACGCTTACCTTTTATTGTTCAAAGATATTCCTTAATATCTAAAGGAAAAAATCCCGGATCGAAAAATAAGTTGAGAATCTTTTAATTAAGGTTTTTAATTTTATTTTTGGAAAATGAAAATTAGTAATGTGCATTTACTAATTGGATATTTTCTAAGAGATTTTCGGTCAATGTTTGGACAAAGCATTTCCAGGAATTATGGAAACCGAATCTGGAATATATTGCATATCTTGAGAATATTTTCGGTTTTGGAAATTCCTTGGTGTCCAAACATCCTTGTCTATAAATATCAAAGTTTGCATTTCTAGCAAACTAATCTTCAGAGCCAGCAAAACTACCTAGTTTTGTTGTTACTGGTGGAGCCGCCTATTCGGAGAGGAAAGTAACCTAATTAGGCGAAATCTCTTACGGCCGCTCGATTTAAAGACTTCTTTGGGATTGAGAAGCTCTATTAGTACCGTTGGTGGGAAACTAGATAATTGCGGTTTATTATTAGTTTTCGATTGATTTGATTGACTAACGGTTGTTGAACTTTGATTGCACCTAGTTTGTTTATGCTTGAGAATCTTCTCTTCTGATATAAAATTCACTCAAACTAGATCGAAGTTTTGACAAGGATCTTTAGACTGTTTGTAGATCTAAAGACGTCTTGTGATAATCCATTGTTAACAGACTCCGTTCTGTGCGTGATTGATCACAAGAGATTTAAGTTGATTGTGTGCAGGTGTTTATTGAAGATCTAAGAAGATTTGAAGACAAAGAAGACTTTGAAGATTTCTGATTTGGGTTCATAATCTTTGGTGTGCACAATACTTGTTTCGGTTGAAGAGGATCCAACTATAATCAATTTATCCTTGTGATAGATTGGATTGATTAGTTGTGTAGATCGGCATCAATACGTTTCTTTGTGATTAAAAGTATTGATTGCAAAATCTTAACAATTACTTTGGTAGTTGTTTATAAGAAAGATCTAAGGACCTTACAAAGAAGTTTATTGTGATAAACGGAAGTGCCATTTGTCGAACTCACATCACTTGGTTGAAAAGAGTTTGATACCAAACATATTTGTTGTTCCTTTACTGTTTGGAATACGAACCAAATGAATTGTTCCAAGTACGTGACTTATTACAAGTTGGAGGCATGGGAATACATACGGAACTAGGTGAACTATAGGTTTAGTTGCTTGGTCTCAACTATACAAAGTTGGTTTGATTTTGTATAGCGGCTTAATCCTGAGAGTATTCAATTCTGGACAAGGTCCCGAGGTTTTTCTGCATTTGCGGTTTCCTCGTTAACAAAATCTTGATGTGTCATTTAGTTTTATTTTCCGCAATCATAATTGTTGTTATTATAATTTAAAGTAAATTACACAAACGTTAATTCCTATTTACTTGATAGTAATTCTATTGTGTTTGGTTAAGTCCGAACCTTTTATCAAGTAAACATACTTCGTTGTTGTATTGTCTCGATCTCGTATCCATAGACGATCACACGAAGTGTGAACCGATTAGTTATATTTTCTCGACTCATTCCATAGACAATCACTTTCGTAAAAATGACTTATAGGTGGAAAAGTTTTAGATTGAGGTATATTTGGGTACCCTCTTCTTTTCAGAAACAAATATCTTCAATTATTCAGGCCAGCGAATAAGTTCCTTAATTACCAGTTTGACAATCTAAGAACCATGAGTCAGCTCTTCCGTCTAGGTACGTGGAAGTTATGTTCACCTTCTGTATCTGGTCTACTTGGTGGAGGTAAAAAAATCTTTCACACTTTCTGATCCAAGATATGGGGTTGTCGCCTTCGAATATGGGAAAATTAAGCTTAGGACTCTTAAAGGAAGATCTGCCTCTATCAAAGATATTATATGTAGTAAAGTCTCATTCCTGCTATTTTGGTGTAGAATTGACGTTCCTAGCTGCAGAACTCTCTTCTATAGGGAAATGATTTACTAGTTGTTGTAAAGCTACAGTACTCTGCTTAATCTCTTTCGTGTTTGTTTTATCAAGATTCACGAGCTCATGTAACAGATCTGAGATTTCTTTTAATTTCTCTGAACTTTCTTGTGCTATCACTCTTGTATTATGTGCTTCACGTACAAGATGATTACTCAAATCCGTGATCTTTTATCTTACAACGTTGTCAACATCCTTGATAGTTGCTCCAGTCATCGTAACCTTCTCTTGATACCAGTCGTCCTAAACTAGACAACTTGAAATGCAAAAACCCTTTGTATTTTAAAAACACAAAATAGGGAGACAAAATCCTATTTTTTCTCAACAATTACATCGCTTCATACTAAATAGGGAGACAAAATCCTAACCCTACGAGTCCTCCTTCAACCATAATCCAACGGTTCAAATATTCCCTAATCATTACGGCCGTTAAATCATAATTGATGTTAACTAACTATATTTAATTAATATAACTGCTATTTAATTAACCAAAATACCTGACACTTAATTAATTACTTATGTGTGCCTAAATCTTGTCTATCCTTAGTTCGTACGTGAAAAATTCTCTTAATATCCAAATTTGTTCTTACTTTTGTCAACTTTTGTGACAAAAAGGGAGAGAATAGCTTAACTATTATAGACATGTAAGACTAGAACGCATAAGATTTTTATAGGAGAAGAGAATTATTTGAGTGATTTAATGACATATCTTGCAGAAACAGAGGAGTATGTATACACAAAGGGGTAAACATATCATATTGGAAGTATTATTACTAAATTTGTTTGATGAACACGTGCAAAACCATTAAAGAAAAGTTGTTGAATACATTGAGATTCAAAATCATATGACAAAGAGTTGAATGTTTAATTTCGATAAAATATCAACCAAGATAAAGATTACCTAAATAACAAATCTTATTTTACAAACTATCAAAGCAATTATCAAAAGAGAAACAACTAGATAGATTTTCGATCTTTACGGCAAGTATCGAAATAAAATACTTGTTTGGATATTGATTTTTGAGGTCGTCTAAGAACACTTCTACGTACACAATCAGGTACACTAACATTTTGTCTATACATATTGATCGTGGAAGAGAAAGAAAAAAAATCTAAATACAATCTTGTTCAAGTGTCTTTGATTTGACCTATTAGGTTTTGTCCATACAGGTAGTCGAACGAAAAATATGGTGGTGTACTTGGTACCCTCTTCTTTTCAGATGATTTCAATCACCGGTCATCAGCGGGTAGTGTGACGGGTAAGGCCGAACCCGACCTACCCGACCCGTTGTGTTCCCCTGGAGAAGAGTCATTCAACTTAAAACTAACACTAATAAGGATGATTTGTTCCAAAAGAGTATGAACTTTCACATGGAGCGGATTCTGGACATGTATTCCAAAGGAAAAAGGTTAGTCTTTGTGGAATTCAACTATTAAAGTTGGAAATGAAAAAGGAGTAAAATTTTAGATAGATTTTTGGAAAAACTCATTTCTTTTTCGTATCATTGACCAAAATGCATTCATACTTATCTCTATGAAGGAGGCTATAGTGGATGAATTGATTTATGAAGAAACAGAGATATCAACTTGAGCATCGTCATTCTGAAGTGGAAACAAATGAACTCACCAATACGATTTTTTTTTAGAAGCCTTCCCTCTTCGGATGCCAATAAGGACTCAATATAAGTTATATCAACTCTAAGAACTACTTTAGACTAAGGTTATAATTGGTAAATGCAACATATGCATTCCTCCAATGTGGGCTCTTATGATTACGTGTGGAGGGAGTGTCTGCCTCAAAAGCCAACTTTTTGTTTGGTAGTAGTACATAATGCTATCCCCACTGTGGATTATTTGAACAAGAAAAACGTCAGAATACCACATCCACTTGATATTTTTTCTCTACCGTCGATGAAGATGTCAACTACATAATTCTGGATTGCACATTCTTAAAAGCTATCTGGAATAAGTGTGTCTTTATAATAGACTCTACCTGGAATCATAAATCTATGGTGAAGGAATAATTTGAGTCTTGTCATACCATGAAGTGTAAGAAGCTGGCAAAAAAACTCAAGTACATTCTTCCTTTCGTAATTGATTAGGCATTATGGTCGGATGGAAACAGTAAACTCAGACACTAAGAGAGGAAAAAAAAAAAGACTAAGATACAAACATGATAGTAATTATAACTAAAAGATTGATATCAATGGGGATCACCGAAAACGTGGGTTAAGTTGATAAGCTTCCGAGGTTTGACCGTAAAACTGGGTTTCAATTTTTGTTAAAGATTAGCCACCGAGCTTGTGTTTCTAGTGTCGAGCCCGGTACCTTGTTTTCCGGTCAGGATTTTAACAAAAGAAAAACTTAGTAGGGCATGAGTACAACTCCTAAAATTAAAAGAAAAAAACATTGTTTGTTTATTTTTGGGAAATTGATTCTATGATTAAAAAATTGAATATACCTGATAAAACGACGATTAGACCCTCGGGCCAAACTTTTAACATCAGCAATCTTCATATAAGAACTTGATTTCCAACAAACAAGATTCATTACACAGATGATAGCTAGATAGAGTAAAACAAATTCATGGGCTTAACACAATTTCATTTTTTTACCAAACTTTTGTAATATGACCTTTTTACGATGGTTAATTAGTTATCCACCCATCTTGAATACTTACATGGGGCGCGAGGATCTTCTGTCTCAGTATTTACCTGTCTCCCTATCCCCACTAATAAAAAATCGACAAGTGTATTAGTTAAAACTAACCAAAATAACGAGCATTTTGGTATTACACAAAATAAGGAAAAAGTATATATTTTGAATGTAAAAGGAAATATTCATATTTAGCAATTTTGATTTCTATCTTTCATCTTTTACATTTTTTTTTTATACAACAGTCGGTCATATTTTTTTTTTAAAGTTGTTATACAACCAGTTTAATTTGCAACGACATCTACACTGTGATTTGAGAGAAGCCACTTTTTTTTTTTTTTTTTAAGATTTCTATCACATAAGCTTGCAGAGTTTGAAATAGATCAGTTTAGACTTTAGATCTCGATGCATTTGAGTTGTTTATATTTTTTGTTCATTTGATTGGTAGAAGAATGCAAATGAGTAATTTATTCTTATGACCCTAGAAATTATGGGTTTTACTCTCTTGACCCAGGGTTATTTAATAAAATTTGCAAATTATTCTAGTGACCCTGAAATATTATAGGAAGTATAGGATTAACAAAATAACCGCTGTGCATATTGCCTGCACATAAAATTAGTGTGCATGTTTCCTGCACACTATAAAATATGAAGAAAATTTAAACAATTATTTACAAAAATCAGTGTGCATATTGCCTGCACACTATAAAATATGAATAAAATTATAAAATTATGTACATAAATCAGTGGGCATATTTCCTGAACATAAAAGCAGTGTGCATATTGTCCGCACACAATAAAATATGAAGAAAATTTTAAAAAAATATTTAAAGAATAAAAAATTATGTGAAATGAAAATTTGATAGTTGTACTTATGCTCGTTGTGTAGGTCTTTCAAAAAGCTTTCCAAATATATAAAATTTGTCGAATTCTTACGTATGATTCGTGAGACATGTTATGTTCAAGTTGGCATGACGATTATACCCTTAATAAAGGATATAGTTTATTTGATAACATCATCAAACATCTTTATCCAAATGGCCCTCCTTCTTTTTTAAGGGTCATTTCAACAAAATGGGTTAATTTTCTTAAATTGAATTTTAAGTCAAAGGTCATTTAAGTAAGAGATAGTGAGGGGAGGGCCAAACACCCACAATGCAAATATTGTTTTCAACTCCATGCCCTAGTTAGCAATTCGGGATTCAGCAAACGTACGGAACGACAAACGTACGAGTATTATACGGTTTTGTAAAACCCAAATTCGGTCCAAAATTCGATCAACGGGACGTGATTCGTCAGTAATTCGGAACGGCATACGTATGTGTATAATTCGATTTATAAATGTGAGTTCGGCTCTGAAAATTCGGTATCTATTATAATAAATAATCATTATTTATAAGGACATAGACTAATTTTTATGCATATTTGAGAGTTATTTAAAGAAAAAATAAAGTTAATATGATGATTTTAATAATATATATACAATATTAGTCATCCAAGAGGACGTGGTATAGTGGTTTAGATGCACCTTCAAATCTCTTGATCATTTTTGTTTCATAAAAGTTACAACAATGTCTAATATTATCATTTGTGTATGCTCGGGGAGGCGATAAAGCCCAAAAAGTAGGCCTTTAAAAACGTAAAAGCTAAAGAATTTCCGGAGAATTAAGCGGACGTATTATTCGGGATACGTAAAGTTCGTGAACGATTCGCGAATAATCCGGAAATGCCATATAATACGCGTCTTGGGTTTGGAGCTGCAAACGTACGCGAATACAACGGTAAAATTCGTGATAAAGAAAAATTCGCGAACTTACTAACTAGGCTCCATGCATGGTTACAACTCCGTCCTTTAAGCACTTGTATGTGTTCCATTAATTTACTTTTTTTTTTCTTCCGAATTTTACTGTTGATTTAAGGGTAATTACACCCCCAATAGATTTTCTTTTAAGAAATGATAGGCCTGCCGAGGAACATGCAGATTAACACGGAGCACTTTTGTGGTGGCGGGTCCATTGTTACATGAGTCTTGGTGGATTCCGGGAGATTAGCCCCTCTGGTTTATCATTTCCGCTAACTTTTCCCGTGGATATGCAAATGAGACTGCCGGCACCATTGAGATTTCGCGAGTACAACTGCCATACACGCGGCACAATCCCAGAACACAGAAGTACTAAAGCTAGATTGCTCCTGAGAAGCATAAGATAAGATTAAAATAAAACCCTATAGTCTTTCACTCTAATCCCACCGCCATTTTCCCACAGTAATCTTCGACGCTCTTCTGATTCTTTTGCTTCATTCGATTGAATATTTTTCCTCGGATTACTAATGTGCTAAAACCTTCACCTAATTCAGTCATCATTTTTCATTACCTATTTGGGAGAGAGATGAAGGTCAGTGGTATGTCGAATTTGGAAATGCTTAACAATGGAGGAAGAAAAAGAAGGGGGCGAAAAAGAAAACCAGATCCAGATGTAGCAGCAGCGACTGGTGAGTCCAATTCGATCATGAAATATCTTCCAAATGAAATCACACTAGACATACTTTCTCGATTACCAATTCCTTCAGTATTAAATTGCAAGTTAGTTTGTAAAAATTGGCGCAAAACTATTCAAAACCCTACTTTCGGCAATACTCATCTCCGTCGAGCTTTATTAGGGCAACAACAGCTTAATGATCGAGATAATAAGGTTGGTTTTCTGTTACTGACTTTAGAGGAGAAAACTCGAATTTATAATGGATATTATTTTGAGAATAGAAAATCCCCTGAAGAAATTATGGAACTCCAGAGATATGAAGATCTTAGGTTAACTGAAGAAGGAAGAAGGCAAATTGAGAGTGGGGAATATTTTGAGGATAGGAAATCAAGTGTGGAATTTAAGATTATAAATCATCCTCTTATCAAAAGGCATTCTGGGACAGGTGCCATTGTAGGGTCTTGTAATGGTTTGGTTTGTATCTCTATACCTTATACACACCACATTGATGATCCTATTTACATATGTAATCCTACCCTCGGAGAACAGATTACTCTTCCAAGATTCACAATGATGGCTAAAAACAAGAACAATGTTGAGTATAAGAAAACTACTTATTTGGATGGTCATCTTGTGAGCGGGTTTGGGTACAACACTGTGACTGATGAATATAAAGTTGTCAGGATCCACTATGCCGTTACAGTGAGAACAGAAATGCCGAAGGGTCAAGTTCAGGTTTATACTCTTGGTAGTGGAAGTGGGTGGAGAAGCAAAGGAGAAATTTCTTACTCGTTGCAGCGTTACTATCGTTGCCCTACTGTCCGCTTAAATCATATGACGTTCTCGTATAATCATGTACAGGAGATTTGTAGCCCATGGCGTGGTATCCTCGCAGATGGTGCGCTTCATTGGTTAGATGAAGAATGGAATATTGTAGCATTTGAATTGGCAGAAGAGGAGTTCAGTTTGCTCCCATCACCACCTTGTTTCCGTCCTGGTGTTGTGAACTTTTTTACACTGCAGATATTGGAAGGGCGGTTGTGTGTTGCTGAAGGCCATGGTGGTGATCAGCTTGACATATGGTCATTTAAGAAGGAGACTAGCGAGTGGGAAAATATGTTTAGCTTATCATGTCATTCAGATGAGTTTATGGACGTGTACTGGCCAATTTCCCTTACATTGGGCGGAAAACTTCTGTTGCGGTCGCACTATGAGACTCTCATTTGTTATGATCCCCAGACCAAGGAGTTTAAAAAACAAATGGATCTTATCACAGATTCTCTCTTTGAGCCAGTCTATCATGACTATCCCTTGATTGAAGCAATACCTCACATGAACAGCTTGGTTTCTTTGAAAGCTCTAGGAGAGAAGCCTAAAGCGATGACAAGAGATTCAGATTTGGGTGATCACTTTTATGAGTATAGCAGCGAGTAGCACAAGCAGAAGGAACTGATGAGATGACTAATATTGATTATGGTATGTTGAATTTACTTTTTAATGAAATGCTTTTTGTAATGTTACAGTGCTATGTTTACAAACTCTGAGCAACTGAAATTCTAACTCTGTCGTTAAAATGTTCCGCCATTTTGGGATTGCATATGTTTTATCCAACCTCTGCCTGATTAAATTCATTTGGAGAAAAATGTGAATCTAATGATGTTAACACCTGTCTGGCTTTCATTTTAATTTTCTGAGATTCATTAAGTTAAATTATATCTTATTGTTTTTCTAATGGTTTCATACTTTCTGTACTTTTTATCCAATTTATAGTAGATGCAGAACTGTAGAAATCTGGTAGGATTGCATTGCATCAGTTTGTTACAATCTTATTATCTTTTAGTTACCACCATGGACTTGTATAGCCTTTCGGTTGCATTGATTTGTTTTTTTTTTTAAAGCTCAGGTTGGTACTTGGGTTTAATGGTATGGGTTGGCCTCATTTGCTGCAATTCTTTAACTAATCAAATAGAGGAACCAACAGTTAAAAGTAATTTGTGGAACTAAATCACTATTCTTGTAGTTTTTCAGTTACTTCCATACTCCAGTGTTGAATATTTGCAAATCTTTTGAACAAACAATGCTCTTTTTACTTGCAATGTTGTAAAGAGAAAGAGGAACATTTAACTGGAAAGACTTAACAATGGGATCTTAATAGTTTCTGAGCTAGTCGAGTATATCCTAAGCAGCTTTCTAAAGCTGTGGTTCGTGATGGATATACAAATGCATTTGTTGCATTATTCTTCCATTAAGAAAGACGAACACTTTTCACTGGAGAAAGAAGACGAGTTCTTCTGCAGCATTCTGTGATTGCTGATGCAGTGATGCTCTTCTGATGCATATTACAGGCGTACAACTTGCGATCCATGTTAGCATCGCTAGTTGTATGCCAAGATCCTGCGGGTGGAATGTGGGGCTCACTTGCCTCCTGCTCCCGTGCGTTAGGATTTAGGCATATTATTTGGTCATTTAGACACTGCCCAGATGAGGACTTGAAGCTATTTACAAACGAGATGTGGAATGATGTTTTGCACAATTTCAGAACTGCAAACCCTGAACCCCAGAACTAGTGTTTTTTTATGCATTTTTACGTTTTGACAACAGAGATATTGGTCAGTTTGTAGCTTTGGAGTTGAAATAGGATTTGGCATGTAATAGTCATTTCTGGGCTACAGGAAGCATTTTTATTTCTGAACTTTTCAATCTCGGATAAATTAATGGGCTTAGGCCTCTATTTATTATGTTTTTGTAAGAACCGTTTTTTGGGGACAAGCCTTTTTTTTTTGGGGACCATTGTTTTATAAGGCCCCCTACCCTACAATGTTAAGGGATGTCCTAAAAACCATGAGATTACCAATTTGTCCCTTACCCTAATTAAAATTAACCCTAACCTAATAATCTAAAACAAAACCTAAAACTAAATAAACAAAAACAAAAACAGTTTCTTTCAAAACACAATCTCCCTATTATCTCTCTTCTTCCCCAAATACAACATCGTCTTCATCGACTCCATCGATTAATCGTCGATTCAAAAAAATTTCATCGTCGATTAATCAGTCGACTATAACAATGGTTCTTCGAAAGCAAACTAAAAGACTTCAAGGAGAAGGTCCTCGATTGGGACATCTAGCAAATCAGCCGAGCGATTTTGATTCAAAAAGAAGTTGAACAACCAAGTGAAGCCATAATCCTAAGTATAATAGACGGTGGCCGAAGCCCGATTCCGCCATGGGACCGATTCGCAGTATTTTGCAACAAACCCATTGCTTTTAATTTGATTTTGATTCGTTTAAATGAATAGAAATCATCAAAATAGGGTTCAAATGGCGATTCAGATGCATAGTTCTGGTTCGGTCGAGTTTCAAAAAAACCCTAGTTTGTTAACCGAACTTCCTGAAAGGAAGAACACGAAGAACAGTTCGGTTCTCTAGGTATCAAAACTACGTAACCGAACTACCTGTTCGGTTAGATCGCAAAGCAGCCAAATTTTTTTTTTTCTAACCGAACTTAAATTTTTTACAACAATTTGTTTTTGTACATGTAACCGAACTCCGCTATTTTGCCTGCTAATTTGAGTTTGTATGTAACCGAACAGTCCTATTGAGTTCGGTTTGTTCGCATAAAAATGTAACCTTAGAAAGTAACCGAACTTTACCGAAGAAAAAAAATGTAACCGAACTCTTTTTGACAAAAAATTATGACAAACCGAACTCTTCATTAACATTTACCAATGTTGAGTTCGGTTTGTTCTCAAAAAATATTTGTTAACCGAACTATACTATGGTCCCCAAAATTAGAGTTGGCCTATTTTGTTTAAGCTAATATCTTTTGTTTTCTTGATTAGTGGAAGAGGCAAAAAACCAAACAAACCTTTACTGGAAGATCTTAGAACTCCCACCCCTCGAGGCAAAGTACATTGTGATGCCGGTCACCGTGGAACCAAAAATGCTAAGTATAGAGGTGGGTCATTACCGGATGTTGTGATCCAAGATGGTGTTAATAGAGATAATGTTGACAACGTAATCCAACAAGTTAATGAAGAGATTGTGGAAGCGATGGGCAATGAAGAGATCGTGGAAGCGATGGGCAATGAAGAACAACATCAAGGTGGAGAAGGTGAACCGGCTGAAAGAGGAGGAAATGAGGGTGCCAATGATGGTGAACCAGTGAAGGAGGGGAAATGAGGGTGACAAAGATGGTGGTGAACCAAATGAGGGTGACAAAGATGAGGAAGATGGAGATAAGGATGATGTTGAATCAGAGGAGGAGTTGGATGAAGAGTAAGTTGAAGAGGAAGAGGCACAAGTAGAAATAGTGCAAAAGAAACCTAGAAAGACGCCTAAAAAGCCTTAACCTAGATATTCTTACATTCCCGATGACAATTTGTGTTTGTCTCCAATGAATCCAACTTATAGTACTCCGAGAGATGGAGGGGAGTTATTGATGGGCTACAAAAACTCATGGGCTGCCAAGATCTTTGCGACAAAGGTATGGTTCAATCTTAACCATCAAGATTTCTCAGTCATCTTCTTTTATTTGAACTTATATTTTGACATATCTTGTTCTTTTCTATATATTAGTATATAAGATAGTTTGTTGCTTTTGTAGGATCATACTAATCTTTGTTCGTGTTTTGAAACGTCAAAAGAACAAGATATGGAATATAGAAAATGAGTGTGATGAGGTCCGCTTGGCGGTATTTGATTGTGTACTATGGAACGGGATACAACATGCGCACCAAAAATTTGATGCTGTCACTGTTATTGCATTTGCCGAGAGGTCTTATCCAGAGACGGATACCTTTCATCTACCTTTTGGTGAGATGGCAATTACTCCGGATGATTGTTTTAGAATCAGAATCACGGCCTACCAATAACGGGAACAAGTGTTCGAGATGGCTACGATCCTTCGATGAGTTTTGAACTTCTTGAAAAGCTATGCGAAAGGTGTCTAGGATGGAGCGATAAAAAGGCACAATGTGAGTTTAGACGAGCTAACAAAGAGCCTGACGAAGGTGATGAGTATAATGAGTTTGAGGCAGACCGCACGTACAAGAAGAAGTTGAAAAAGATCAAGCTCAAGATCTTGTTTGATGAGTTTTCAGGGACGAAAGATTTGGTTGCTCGAGGAAAGTTGGTGATGACAAAGGAGAAGATTAAGCACCATGTGATTGCTTATTTGTTATATCAACTAGGAACCATTTTCTTCCCGACAGTTCGAGTCACGTGGTAAATGCTCATTACCTCCAGCTATTGGACCCTTGGATGAGGTGAACAACTACATGTTGGGGCATTGCGGTGCTTTCATTCGTTCAAGAGGAACTCGGAAAAGCTTCGAGGCTTAAGAGTCTATATTTTGGAGGCTTATACACCCTTGTTCGGGTACCCGTTAAATTATCGTTTGTGTGTTTCAATATATAAGTGGATGAATGTGTATTGTTACTAATCATATTGCGAATGTATTATTTGTTGCCTCTTCTTATAGGTTTGGGTGTACGACCACTTCCCTAAACTTCAATTGTCTCATGCTCACACTCCTTGGCCTTATGGGAAGCCTACGGTGGTAAATATGAATTTTTGAATTCACGGGAAAAGAATAAGAAAAAAAGGTGTTGGAGTTGAGGAGAAATTGGATACGTTAACAGTGGAAGATGTGGTTTTCCATCCTTACACCATTCCATCATATGAAGACGAGGAGGATGTTAAGGTTATTGATTTCTCACCTGTTGCGGGGTATAATGGACCGTTGTTTCATCCTGGAGGTTGTACAATGTATAATCCTCTAAGAGTATTAAGACAAGTTTCTTGTGTCCAAAGTGTCCCACAAGTGGAAAACTTCAACTTCAAGGTAGAAGAAGGGGAACTAAGAACACCGAGATGAATTTCACCCCCAAATACGGTCTGCTCCATCGGTGGACCCTTTGGAAGAACTTTGGGGATTATCTTGTTCCAGTGAAGAGTTACAAGATTCTTTTGATGAGCCAAATGCCGCTGACGAGGGATATATGGAATGGTATGAAAATGTTTCTCATGCTCGTGTAATAAACACTATCCCACAAGCCCGTCTTTGAGAAGACAAAAGCGAAGGCGGTGGAGAAAGAGGCTAAGAAAATTATGAAGCATACCCCTCGTGTGGTGATGAGGCCTTGATCTTGTGGAATTCGGCGGTAAGAAATTTACTCTTCTTTTTTGTGTTTCAAATTGTTATGAAGTATTGAAAAATAATAGTTACTTATGTTTTTGATGAGAATAGGTGAAGGCAAGTGGAAAATTGTTGAAGAAAATGATGGCAAAAATCCGGAGTGGAGAGCCGATGGATACTCGAGAACAAACGCACTGTACAACCAAATAACTAATGTTTTTAATCCCAGCCTTGTCGATACAAGCCAGGTTGATCCAAGCCAGACCATGCCGTCGAAGAGGAGTCGCCGACAAGGGGAAGGTTCAAGTCGGATGGTTGAACAACAAAGCAGTGGAATTGACACTCCTAGTGACGAAGGATGACCTAAATCTCCTAAACGCAAGACTAGAAAAGTTTCTGGTAGTGGTCGTGGTAAATGAGTGATTGCAACAATTATTACTTTGGTTTCTTACGTTTGGAAGACTTTTTAATTGAGGATTTGGTAGTTCGGTTCCTTATATTTGGAATACTTTTTTATGGCGGATTTGGTAGTTTGTTTCCTTATGTTCGTGTGCTTCCAACATTTAGTGATGTGGATTAGTAATTAAATTTCTTAATTTGGTTTTTAATTTGTGTTCTAAGGGATTAGTTTGGCTATTTGACGATTAAGTGTTTCATTACATTCAAATTTTTAAGAAACAATTAGTTAGTTCGGTTAAGATACTAAATCTAAGTAAACAACCGAACTCGTATTCGGTTACCTACAATGTTTTTGGGTCAACCGAACTTAATGTTCGGGTTACATACGGTAAAGGTAACCTAACCGAACTCATAACAAGAAAATTTCTAAAGTTACGAGTGTAATGTTCGGTTGCACGGTAATATTTTTTGAGTAATCGAACTATAATGTTCGGTTAAGCTGCAGAGTAATGCGATGTAACCGAACACAGAACAAGAAAATTTGAAAAGTTAAAGTATAAAGTTCGGTTACCTGTAGAAAACGTAATCTAACCGAACTCAGAACAAGAAGTTACAGTGTAATGTTCGGTTCCTTGACAATATTTTGAAGGTAACCGAATTTGGTGATCCAAAAGTTCGGTTCCTTCGCTGATTTCGTAATGTAACCGAACTCACACCAGCTAAAATTGAACCAGTATTTGAAGTCACTCATTTTATTGAATCGAAAAAAAATACATGTAGTTGAAATAAAATAGAAGTAAAACACATAAAATTGTTCAATACATCGCCCTAGGGATTCTCTAAGAGTTTAATTATATTGGGCGAATTGCCATTCAACTTCCTCCAAGAGAGTGTAGCAGTCCTCGTGCAGAAACTCATGACCGTACCTTAATTCGTATTGAGTCCGACCCAAAGAACACTGGAAAAATAATTATTTTAATAAGTCGGCGTTGTTGAATAATCATAACAAAATAAATAATTTTTGATGAACGGCCTATTGATTCACAAACTTACTCTACTCATGCGGTCTTCGTTTGGCATAGCGTCCTTACGAGCTTTCAATTCGTTTCTCAGCAGTACGCATTCATTGTATAAATAAGCGTACCTTTCCCTTATCTGCGTTAGTGTCCTCCTTGAATGATTTCCGTTTAGTGCTTTGAAAACCTTAAACACACGTTTCCACCAAGCATTGGTGTTTTGATCATGCCCAAGGTAAGGCCCTCCCGGTTGGGTCTTCGTTTGGCCAGCCATTGCGCTTCCTCAATGGAGTGCTTTGTGAGAGTGGTGTGTGCTCTGACAATAGCAACATCTTCTAGATTATTGAACGGAGTTGGAGCCATTTTTAGTGTTCCAAAGTGATGGGTAACTGATTTAGAAAGATTGAAAGTGATGGGTGAATAAGTTTGGTAGAGATAGGTCTCTATTTATAGCAAAAAAGTACCCAACGGCTAGTTTTTAAAAAAAAAAACGGTTACTTCTGCAATAACTGCTCCTACTAGTCAAAGTTACCGTTGGTTTTCAAAGTCGGTAATAACTTTGTCTAGTGTTCGGTTAACTGCAGAGTAATGCGATGTAACCGAACTCAGAACAAGAAAGATTGAAAAGTTAAAGTATAAAGTTCGGTTACCTGTAGAAAACGTAATCTAACCGAACTCAGAACAAGAAGTTACAGTGTAATGTTCGGTTCCTTGACAATATTTTGCGGAGTAATCGAACTATAATGTTCGGTTAAGCTGCAGAGTAATGCGATGTAACAGAACTCGGAACAAGAAAATTTGAAAAGTTAAAGTATAAAGTTCGGTTACTGGTAAGAAAACGTAATCTAACCGAACTTCGAACAAGAAGTTACTGAGTGTAATGTTCGGTTCCTTGACAATATTTTTATGTAACCGAATTTGGTGATCCAAAAGTTCGGTTCCTTCTTGATTTCGTAATGTAACCGAACTCACACCGGCTAAAATTGAACCAAGTATTTGAAGTCACTCATTTTATTGAATCGAAAAAACATACATGTAGTTGAAATAAAATAGAAGTAAAACACATAAAATTGTTCAATACATCGCCTAGGGATTCTCTACGAGTTTAATTATATTGGGCTAATTGCCATTCAACTTCCTCCAAGAGAGTGTAGTGAGTCCTCGTGCAGAAACTCATGACCGTACCTTAATTCGTATTGAGTCCGACCCAAAGAACACTGGAAAAATAATTATTTTAATAAGTCAGCGTTGTTGAATAATCATAACAAAATAAATAATTTTTGATGAACGGCCTATTGATTCACAAACTTACTCTACTCATGCGGTCTTCGTTTGGCATAGCGTCCTTACGAGCTTTCAATTGTTTCTCGAAGACGCATTCATTTTATAAATAAGCGTACCTTTCCCTTATCTGCATTAGTGTCCTCCTTGAACGATTTGCGTTTAGTGCTTTGAAAACCTTAAACACACGTTTCCACCAAGCATTGGTGTTTTGATCATGCCCAAGGTAAGGCCCTCCGGTTGGGTCTTCGTTACTGGCCACCCATTGCGCTTCCTCAACGGAGTGCTTTGTGAGAGTGGTGTGTGCTCTGACAATAGCAACATCTTCTAGATTATTGAACGGAGTTGGAGCCATTTTTAGTGTTCCAAAGTGATGGGTAACTCGATTTAGAAAGATTGAAAGTGATGGGTGAATAAGTTTGGTAGAGATAGGTCTCTATTTATAGCAAAAAAGTACCAACGGCTAGTTTTTTTTAAAAAAAAAACGGTTACTTCTGCAATAACTGCTCCTACTAGTCAAAGTTACCGTTGGTTTTCAAAGTCGGCAATAACTTTGTCTAGTGTTCGGTTAACTGCAGAGTAATGCGATGTAACCGAACTCAGAACAAGAAAGATTGAAAAGTTAAAGTATAAAGTTCGGTTACCTGTAGAAAACGTAATCTAACCGAACTCAGAACAAGAAGTTACAGTGTAATGTTCGGTTCCCTGACAATATTTTGCAGGTAACCGAACTTGGTGATCTAAAAGTTCGGTTCCTTCGCTGATTTCGTAATGTAACCGAACTCACAGAAGCTAGATCAAACAAAAGTTACAGTGATTAGTTCGGTTACCCTGATTTTCTGTTGGTAACCGAACATTACAATGTAAATTTGGTGGTTTGCACTGTTCGGTTACCTATGATTTACGGAACCAACCGAACCTGTGAGTTCGGTTTTCTCGATGCATTTGTTATGTAACCGAACTATGTAGTTTGAAATTTTAATGACACTAATGTCAAGAAACGGCTATTTTTATAGCCGTTATACACCCTGATGGTATAAATATGTGTCTCATAGATAACATTTTGTCTCAAAATCTTCTAAAAATGGCAGCCACTACTCCTAAATTTACTCTAGATGAAGATCTATCTCTTTGCAGAAACTACATACTATACTATCCAAAGAGGGGTGAAGAACGAAGAATGAATGGTATTATGAGTCAAAGTTATTGGGGGAAAAATTCATGAGAAATTGCGGTCCGACACAACAAACCCTCATAACCGTGATCAAATAGCATTGTTCATTCGATTCGACAAGATTAGAGCTAGAGTTGTGGAATTTATGGCTTTGTTTCGTATTGTAAGGCGGTATCGACTTAGGGGTGAAGGATTCTCAGAAATCATTTTAACATCAAAAACGAATGGCGAAGATGGAAGAGAAAGGATTTCAAATATGAATATCATTTCCGCCTCCTTAAAGACTTTTTCATAACGCGTTTTGGATATTAAATGTTATGTAGCTTTAGTTTTAGTTCGGCAATGTCCTCTAATTTCATTTCCTAACCGAACTTAAGTCTTGATGCCTCATTTGTTTGGCGATGTCATGTAATTAAGTTTCAATATGAAAAAAAAAAAAAAAAAAAATCCAAAAATAACAGTCTCGTCTCTTATTCTTATAAAAATGTTCAAAGCATAACCCAAAAATAAGACCTAATTCCAAAAAAACACAATCTTTGATTCTTATGTTGATGTTCAGAGCATACTTAGTTTAATCAATGGTACATTTAATCATCCGCAAGGGAAACTGCACCCTTGTGTATGATTTTTTCCGAATCCTTCAAAGTTTTCCACATCTCCATGTTATGCTCGTACTTAATACACCATCCCAACATTGTGTCGGGGTTAAATCCTTGCCAATAAGAGTATCCGCATATCGGAGGCAGTGGACAATCGTCTTCTAACCGGAGGCCTATAAAATGGTTGTTGTTAACAAAGCGCAATCACCACTCTCCTACGTTTAAGTTGCTCGACACATATCTTTGTTTTTGAGTGTATGTGAAACTAGCACCTTTTGAGAAATAGTGAACCACGCAATTGAATGCTTCGGCGATTAAGTGCCCACATATCGGAATGGCCATCCAATGATCCCTTGTGATTGGATCCCCCGTGGAGACGCCTTTGATACCTAATAAAGCGCACATTGAGACTAGCATCCCCATCGGACAACATTCGCTTGTAAAATTCCGGGTTGTCCTTTAGCTTCATCAACATCCTTTGCCGGACATAAGTGATTTGATTATCATTATACAACTTTGCACCTTCAGTGAAAGGCCCTAGTTGTTGTACGACAACATGGAATCCGCAATTACCATCCGGAGGGACGTCATCGGTGGATATGACGTACTTTCTAATATATATAGGTAGCTCTTCCAAGTACCTTCTATCAACAAAAGTTGATGTATCATCAATTGGTCGACTTCTTTCTTGGATGCGGCATATTGGATCCTTAAGCTTAACGTCTCGTTGAATTGGTTGGCTAGGTTCCGATGGAGTAGGTGGGGTTGGTTGCGAGCGTAACATCGGTCCTTTTTCTTCATATCCCGTTCACTTGTTTCGCCATTTTCCACGGTATTCCTAGACCTTTTCTTAGAATCTTCTTGATACTTCGCCGCGGTATGCTCATGCCCACAAGGGTCTCTAGTAAAAGGGGTCATTTCACTTTTCCTCTTACCCAACACCTTTGCATATTCTCTTATTTGTTTTTTTGTTTCTTTGGTGATTGGCCTACCTTTGCCCTTGCCTTTTTTCGGTTCGTGCACATTCTCCGAAGTGTGTGGATAAACAATTGGCCGCATGTCATCCCAAAAGATTTGCTTTTCGAGTTTGTTCATGTTCCGGTACATCTCGATAACGATTCTTCCCATATCATTGTCACCAAACTCTTCTCCGACATCGCCCTTTGGAGGAGGGACAAAACTTAATTGTTGCCAATATGGATCTATATCGCTTAGAGGGATTATGCCATGTTCATACTTAACTATCATATGGCGACAAGGGAGTCCCATAGACTTCATCATGTTGCAAACACACACCTCGTCCGGATTGGTTCCCCATATGTCAATCAAATGAGCCTCTACCATTAACCTCTTAATGCAAGCACGCGAAACATTATAATGAAGTCCCTTAAACAACCGAAGGTCCGCCATATTCGTGATGTTACCACCTTTGTCTACAATCTTTTTGTACTTCATGATGCGGCTCTTTTGAAACTTCCCTTTAATTCTATCAATCTCACGGTTGAAGTAATTCTCCATTGCATTAAACACAATCACAAAATTATCGACACATCCAAAAAGATTTTTCTTCAACCGGTGGTGAGCCGATTCTACCAAACTTGTCGCTTGATTCCCAAAGTGTTTATGGTGGTTGGTAAATGCATAAACGAAGCGCTCTTTGTGCCGTTCCAACCATTGCTTAACCACATACGTTACAATATCCTCGGGATATTCGGGGCTAGACCAATGTTCGATAAATATGCCGCAAGATTTAGATTATACTCTTCTTCGGTGAGAGACCAAGTCAATGACTCCCATTCACCAGAGAAAGCAACCCATTTAGCTATAGTGTATTGTATATCGAATTCCTCTTTTGCAGTCGCTTGTTCATCTTCCGGTAGCTTACTAATCTCTTCAAATGCTTTCCTCTTTGGTGGACAAATTTGAGGCTTGCACCTATTCATCACATTACACCAAATATGGAACGTACAAAGCATATTATGTGCTAATGGGAAGACTCTCTCTATTGCGTTCATTAATGCTACATCGTTGTCTGTCACTATAACCGCGGGGATATCATCATCTCGGTATATGGACTTCACTTGTTGTAGTGCCCAAGTGTAACTTGGTTCTTGCTCATCTTCTAGAAAACAAAAAGCAACGGTAAACGGTGACTTCGTCGAGGTACGACCAACAATATTCAACAATGGCATATCGTATTTGTTAGTCTTGTAAGTGCAATCCATTATAAGAACTTGATGGAAGGATTGAGCCAATTGAACACTCTTCGGATGCGCAATGAAGAGATGCGTTATTTGATCTTCTGGACCTACCTTCTTTTGAACCGCGTAGCCTTTCTCTTTAGCTACCAAAAACAATTGTTGCATCACTTTTTTATCCTTCCATTCAATCCTTTTAATTGTATCAATTGCATTGTAAATGGTCGTCAAAGATGATACATTATCCTTGTTATCATCCTTTAGTAAGCGAAGCATGTTAAGTGGTGAAATTCCCATTCTCCTAAATTTAGCTATTTTCTCCATTTCTTGAGGAGTGAGCCGAGCGGCCATTGCATGTCCTTCAAGATCATCCGGACGAGGGTGGTTATGATGGCCTACCACCTTATCCATAGATAGAACCCATCCATTCTTTTTTTTGCACTTAGTAAATACTAGCTTGAACGGACATTTAGTTTTCTTTGAGCACGATGTGTTCTTCCTCGTCGTCTTTCCTTTATACACATAACCCTTCTTCTTGTGACTAACATTGGGATCTCCACTTCTCTCACAAACCATTTCAAAACGAGTTTGGCTTTTTTCCATTCAAAACTAATACGCACATGGCTTTCTTGGCATGTTCTCTAGCCCAATTCTTCGCATCAATAGTTTCATCAAAAACCAAATCATTGACATAGTGATTAGATGTATCTTCAAACAGCTTGCCAACCGGAGAAGGTTGATTATCCATTGGTATAGGTTGACATTCAATCTACAAGAAAAGGAACAACATCAATTGCAATCAGAAATAAGTTCGGTTACATGATAATTTTATCGGGAAAACCGAACTTAGAGTTCGGTTTGTCAAGCAAATTGACAACTAACCGAACTTTACGTACACTAAATCAAAATTTTATTGTACGTAAGTTCGGTTAGTTAGTGGGTTGGTATGAAGTTTGCGAACGAACCGAACTTATGGACCCTATAATTCGGTTATATGATAATTTTTTCTGCAAAACCAAACTCAGAGTTCGGTTTGACAACCAAGTTCACAACTAACCGAACTTTACGTACACTAAATCAAAATTTTATTGGACGTAAGTTCGGTTAGATTAGGGTTGGTATGAAGTTTGCGAACCAACCGAACTTTATGGACCCTAAAGTTCGGTTATATGATAATTTTTTCTGGAAAACCGAACTCATAGTTCGGTTTGACAACCAAGTTCACAACTAACCGAACTTTACGTACACTAAATCAAAATTTTATTGGACGTACGTTCGGTTAGATTAAGGGTTGGTACGAAGTTTGCGAACCAACCGAACTTTATACACTAATGTGAAATATTATTTTACGTAAGTTCGGTTAGTTATTGGTTGAGAACTAACCGAACTCTTAACCCTAAAGTTCGGTTACATTTCGGCCAAACCGAACATAACACTGTAATCCTATTTATAGAGTTCGGTAACTACTCTGTTAACCGAACTTCAAAAAACCTCCATTAATGAAGAGTTCGGTAACCTGCGTGTTTAGAAAAAGTAACCGAACTACACTTTCAGATGAGTTCGGTTACATGTTCTTCACATAAGGTAACCGGACAAGCACAAATCTACTCTAAAAATTCACATTTTTTTGAAAATTTGGACCAATTCAACCAACATTACCTAAGTTTTGAGCATACCTGGGTACCCCAATATTCTTCCTCCGGTTGTGGTTGGTAAAATCCATCGTTTTCACCATCTTGAAATTGGCTTTGGGGAAGAATACATTCACCATCTAAGAAATTATCCATATCCGGATCATTGTGAAGATTGACATATACTCTAGGAGAGGAAGGAGATGTAGATTCAGATGAGCTATCATCAATTGAATCATCACTTGAGTAGTCTAGATTAGTGAACTCAATTTTTTTTTATTTTCCATGGTTTTGTTCTTCAACTTCTCAAACTTCTCTCTCTCAATAATTCTACTTCTTTTTTAAAAATCTGATTTTTTTAATCTCAAATCTTTATTCAAAATCATTACACTAATCACACTAACTAATATTAGCACTAACTAATCATTAACCGAATATAATCAGAGGGTAGTTTTGGTATTAATATAAATATTTAGATAAGGGGTGACCTAGAATTACTTCTAATGTCTTACCCAAAATAAAACAATGGTCCCCCCAAAAAAAGGCTGGTCCCCAAAAAACCGTTCTTTTGTAAGGCCTTCTTTTAAGGTTATCTTAGGGTTATTTTCTGAACCATGATATTAGGCATACATAAAACTTTCCGGGCATACAAAATGATAGTCCCATCTTGGGTGACCTTATAAGGGGTAACCTATGGGTAGCTCAATTACCTATATACCCTTAATACAAAAATCTAAAATCAGTTTTCTAAATAATCAAAATCAGCTTCCCTTAACATCTCTTCTTCTTCCTCCTCTAGCCGAACTCTTCCCCTCCCGCGAAAAAAAATATTCATCACCATGATTAATTGTCGATTCGTAAAAATTTGATTGTCGATTAAACTGAACTACATAATGACTCGTACAAAGAAAAGAAGGGACTAGGCAAACCAAATCGTCTTCTAATCCATCAATTGAAGAAGAAGAACCAATTGAAGATGAAGGTGTAGAAACTGAAAATCAACCACCAATTGAACCGAGAATTGAACCAATTTGCATCTCCAACTCGGAAACGAGGATAATAAAGTAAGTTTTACAAACCCAATCTCCTATTTGCTGTTTTTCATCGATTAAGTGACGATTCTGAGTGTTAGTTCGGCTCAAAATTAAGTTGCGTTTTTAGCCGAAGCTGTTCTTCACAAAAGCTTCCTGTAAGTGTATATGAACAGTTCGGCTTGAAATTTCATGAAATTTCAAGCCGAACCTAGTCACGAAAAGAGATGCACGAGGGTTCGGCGTATTCGATAATCATAACATGTGCCGAACCTAGCACATTTACGAGGTTCGGCTATTACGATATTCACAATATGTGCCGAACCAATACAAAATTATTAACCCGAAATGTACATGATCGGGTTCGGCTTATATTCTACTTATTCAAATAATAGAACAATGTGTTTCCAACAGGTTCGGCGCTTACCAATTTCTAAATATAAGCCGAACCCTAAACATTTTTTTCTTCTAGACAGTTCAGTGTAGGGTTCGGCTTGTTAGGACAATTCGAACCAAGCCGAACTCTGGTCTACAAGGTAGGTTCGGCTCTTAATCAACACTTTCAGCTAGCCGAACTGTTCATCCAGACTCGCCGAACCTTAGTGAAAAAACACAGACTTTTGATGATTTTAACCTACAAAAGTGAGCTTAAACATAAGATATGTTGGAAAATTCAAGGGTAACTAAATAATCTACACAATTTTTTTTCTCACTTTCCCCTTCTCCTTCTAAAAAACCTAACTTTTTTTTCTTACTCAAAATTTTTATCTACACAAATTAATAACTAAATAATCCTAAAACTAATCACTAATCATTAATCACTAATCAAAATTATTTTAACTAATCATTAATATTAACATTAATCCTAAAAGGGCAGATTTGCCATTACCAAAAATATTTGGTTAAGGGGCTTCTGATTTTGCTATTTACACTCCTTTTTTGTCTTTACTTGGTATGCCCAAAAAGATTTCTGTATGCCTAAAATCATAGTTCTATTTTCTTAGATTTTTGTTTTGGTAGTAGATGTCTTTGGGAACCGTCCGATCTTGAGTTGTGGATTGGTCCTATAATACCTAGCTTCCCCTCTTTCCCTGTTATTCGAATCCTTCTTCTCAAGAGGTGTTTCTGAACTAATTTGTAACGTAGATCGTTATAATTGGTATCAGAGCACTCGATCCGAGTGTCATGTGAAAAAAATGGTTAAACCAAAAAGATTTTGATGATTTACACAAGAAGTTCAACACACTGATGAAGTATGATGAGTCTCAAGGCAATATCAGCAAATCCATACACACTGAGGTTGAGGCGATGGAGGAAAGAATCATAAACAAGCTGAAGACCGGCGAGGGTCTGCTGCAAACACCACAAGGTCATCTATCCCATGAAAGAACTGCAAACGGAAGTAATATGTGAGGTAATCGTCCAATCTCACCTCAATTTTCTAATCCACAGAAACCCAAAGTTGAATTTCCTAAATTCGATGGTATAAACCCTAGATCTTGGATTAGGAAGTGTAGAAAGTTCTTCCAGAATTAGTTACATATGATGAATGAGGAACAAAAAGTCATGCTAGCTTCCTTGTACTTAGAAGGTAAGGGTGATATTTGGTTTCAAGACTATCAGGAAGGGAAGGATATAATTCTATGAGAAGAATTTTCTTCTGATATTAACTTTCGATTCCAAGAATTGGGTCATGATGATATAGTTGGAGAATTCAATAAGTTGAGTCAAGATGGTACAGTGATAGAGTATCAAGATCTTTTTAAAGAATTGAAATCCCTTATGCTTGCTAAGAATAAGCACTTGAAAGAATAATATTTCACCTCCAGCTTTGTCTCAGTGGGCTAAAAGAAAATATAAGATTGACAGTTCAAATGTTTTCCCCTACAAGCCTTAAGAAGGCTATGTACTTGGACAGAATGCAAGAAGCCATACTGGATAAGACAACTAAGAGAGTCAGATTTATTCCCAAATTGCCTTCATTTTCTATTCCCAGTAGCAGCAACAATAGAGGATATGTCACTTCACCAAAGACAAACTCCCCTTCCCCAAAAAGCAGGAGCAGTCCAAAGCTACCCCCAATTAGGAAGCTCACATATGCTGAAATGAGGTCAAGGAGTGAAAAAGGTTTATGCTATAATTATAATGATGTGTACATTCAGGGGCATAGGTTCACTAAACAACAACTGTTCATGCTAGTGGGAGATGATGAAGAACAATGTACATCTGAAGAGGAGTCACCAGGCAGGTCTCCCTTGATTCAAGAGCTGGAGGAAGAAGTAGAGATATCATCACATGCACTGTCAAGTAACATTTCACAACACTATAAGGAAAGACTAGGAATAGAAGGTCCATTACTATACTAGTGGATAGTGGCAGTACACACAGCTTCATGGACCCTGAACTAGCCAAGAGTAGTGGTGCCTTTATTGAACCAACTTCAGATTTTCAAGTTGTTTTGGCAGATGGTAATAAGTTACTCAGTGATGCCAAATGTCCTAAATTCAGTTGGAGCATGCTGGGCCACAAGTTTAATTTTGATATGAGGTTGTTGGCTTTAAGAGGGTGTGATATGGTGTTGCGTGTTGACTGGATGAAGAATATTAGTCCTTTGAAATTTGATTTCAAGCAGATGACTATAACCTTCACTAAACATGGAGAGGAAGTTACCTTATTGGGTAACACTGAAGCTGCCAAAATTTCTCTAATGTCAGGAAGTGCTTGCAAGAGGTATTTTAATAAATACAGACATAAAAGAATGGGTCATACATAAGTCATAACTGCTGAGGACTCAACAAGTAAAATTCCCGAGTGCCTAGAACCTATTGTTTAGTCTTATTCTTCCTTATTTCAAGAGCCTAATGCACTACCACCCATCATAGCCCATGACCATCACATTCCTCTCCAACCCTTATCCTGATGTAGTACATCCTTTGCTTCAAGACAATATCAACTATGACAAGTTGATCCCTTTACGACTGAAGCAACTTTGACAAGTTGATTCCATTCTGTAATCAACTTTGTCTAATTTAATTGTTATTCCAGCCTTTTCTTTCCTAGTTTAAATAGATTTCCTGTTCTTTTCTTTTAGTCGGTTCTTGTGAACCTATTTAAAGGCGATGCCCTCTTGTTTATATATACAATCTGATTATTAAACTCTTTCAATCCTCTTATTCTTTATCTTTTGATTTCATCGTATTCGTATCTCTTTCGTCTCTTCGCATCACCTGCAATCTCCGTATTGCATTCTTCTTAACAAGCTCTACATTAGTTGGCATCAGATCCACAATCCTAGATTTTCTTCTAGGATAGATCCAGGGGTGGAGCCAAGAATTTTGTTATGGGTGTGCAAAATTTGTTATTGGGTGCAAAAAAATATTTTAGGGGTGCAAAAATAGGCTTAGATATAGAAAAAAAATTCCTATTGGGCCTAAAATAGGATTTGGAGCCAGTTGGGCAGGGGGTGCAAGTGCACACCCTTGCAATGGGCTGGCTCCGCCCCCGGGTAGATCCTTGGTATCGGTTCCGCAAATTAAAACCGCAAAACTCAGAACCCTAAAATTTTCAGTTTTCTTCTTCAGAAAATTCAATGGGAGAGAAATAGCTTACAAAAGTTGATATTGAAGTACTCTTGAAACCACTTAAAACTTCTATTATAAATATTGAAACCAAATTTGAAACTAATGCATCAAAGCAGTAACAGAAAATTTTGAGAAGAAGTTAGAATCATAATTGCTAAACATGTAGGCATGGATGACAAAGAGATGCCTGGGTTAGTCGATGATAAGGAAGAAGAACAAAAGAAATAGAAGAACTACAAGACGAAGAAACAAAAAAATTTAAGCAAAGTTCTTTTGTTCAGAATACTTCTATTCCTGGAGAAATTTCACAACTTCTTACGTTCAAAAAGAAATTTGAGAGCTATCTTAACAATCCTTATAAAAAACCTGCAACTGTAGATATAGACAGTGATGAGGATAAGGACAAGTTTGAAGACGATCAAGAAAAACGGTGGGTAGATGACATAAGATTAAAATCTAGTATGAATCCTTATGAAACTTTACCAGAATATAAATTGAAAGCTGATGTACCCAACTTTCATGGTGGTTTACAAATATAAGATTTGTTGGATTGGTGTTATGAAGTAGAGTCATTTTTCAACTTCATGGAAGTACCTGATTCTTCTAAAGTGAAATTGGTTGCGTATAAACTAAAAGGTGGAGCAGCAGTTTGGTGGGAGAAACTATGTGAAGATTGAAGTAAGTATCTAAAACCTCCTATACGTACTTGGAAAAGAATGAGAGACTTATTAAGAGATAAGTTTTTACCTAGAGATTATAGACAACAACTGTTTATCAAACTTCAAAGTTTGTAGACAAGTAGCTAAACTTTTGAAGAGTATGTAGCTGAATTTTATAGTTTAGTGGCACGTAACCGAGTTGAATCGATCGAGAAACTTGAGTTGGTAGTACGTTTTATAAAGGGTTTAAATAGGCTTATACAACAAGGAATGACTCAATCCGTATATACAATGGTTGAATCCATTCAACAAGCTATTAAGATTGAGAGGCGTGTACTCAGTACTTCTATCCAAGCACAACCACGACAAAACCGTGTTCAAAGCTATAAAAAAACTTCTAAACCATATAATTCTTATCCTAGTAACCCAGAAGGTTATTCTCATGCTCCTGAAAGAAACTATAGCAGATCTATTCAACAAGCACCAACAACAAACTTTTCATACAACCAAACACCTCTTCCTACAGAAAACTCACCTTTACTTGATATTTCACCTGCTAAGTCACCTCATACTTCAAACCAAAGGGATACTACTCCAAATACTAGAAGTAATAAATGTCAGCAACAATTTCCTCCATTACCAAAACCTCCTAATCCTTATTCCAAGTTTAGAGGGGAAAAGTGTAATAAATGCAATCAAACTGGTCATACTTGTAGTGTCTGCCATAAGTTTCATGCTTATATTAATAAAACTCAAGAGAAAACACAAGAGGAAGACGTCCTAGAGGATGAAGAGCAGAATTACTTGCATGCGCATGAATCTTATGATTCAGATTTCTAGGTGTTATACGTCCAATATTGATCACAGAACCATGTCTTTCACAAATGTATAGTATTTTCAAGTCTCAGTGTATTATTGAAGAAAAACTTTGTAGTATGATCATTGACAGTGGGAGCACAAAAAATTATGTAGCTGCAAAGTTGGTTGAAAATTTAGGATTACCAGTAACTCTTCATCCAAATCCATACTCTGTAGGATGGATAAACAGTTCTTGTACTCAAAATATAACTCATCAGTGTTTGGTTAAGTTTTCATTCCCTGGATACGAGGATTATGCTTTTTGTGACGTAATTAATAGAATGCTGCAAGTATACTTTGGGAAGGCCATGGAAGTATGATATTTGTGTTGTTCATAACTTCTATGAGAATACACACACTTTCATTCACGATGGTTTTACTAAGGTATTATGGTCTTTACAGTCTTCTACTTCAACAAGAGAACATTCTGAACTGAAGACAACTTCTCTAGTTGCTCCCATTACTCGTTCTTTACAACAAACTCATACTCTGAGTTCTCATGAGTCTAGTAAGCCTATGGTGGAGATTCCTTATAAGGTACAAACTTTATTATCTTCTTTTGGTGAATTATTTTCTGATGAATTACCTAATACCTTACCTCCATCAAGGGATTTACAACATCAAACAGATTTTATACCAGGAACATCTCTTCCTAATCAAGGTTACTATAGATTAAGTCCTAAAGAGCATCAGATTTTTACAAGGTTAAGTTGATGATGTGTTACAAAAAGGATTGATTAGGTTAAGCAAAAGTCCTTGTGCTAGCCCAGCCTTTTTAGTAGACAAGAAATATGGTGGCGATCGTATGTGTATAGATTGTAGCGCATTGAACAAAATAACTATATCATACAGATTTCCAATACTTAGACTAGATAATATGATTGATATGCTTTCTGGTGCTAAAATGTTTACGAAACTTGACCTACGTAGTGGTTATTGATAGACACATTTTTGTGTCTGAATTGTCCTCAGTGTTGGTATTGTTGGAACTCGATTTTTGTACTAATATTGTGTTTTTATGTATTTTTAGGTATTTTGGAAATAAATATTTTTAGGAAAATTCGGCTCGAAAAGTTGCTCGGAGCACCTCCGGAGGACAAGTGTTATTCGGACTCTCGTCTTTGGATAAGGGGTAACCCAATTGCTAAGGGGCATCCCAAGGAGGCACCTGCTATTCGCACCCCGAACGAGGATAAGGGGCAGTCATCTTCAACAATTTGAAAATAAGCTTTTGGCGAAACTATAGCAAGAAACGAACAGATTAGGGTTCGGATTTTGGAGTTGTTCTAGAGACTCAATGGTGAAAATCTTTGGGTATCTTCCTTTTGGCCTAATAGGACTGGTATGGGTCTTCTTTTCGATCCAATTTGGCTAGAGAACTCGTGTTGGAAGAAAACAGGGAGCTATGCACGGGATGATATTCACGGATTACAGCGTGTTTGGACGAGTTTTGCTCGTGTTTGGTCACTTCAAAAATGTGTAGGAGTTAATTAAGGAAGCTTCAGCACGTATTTACATCATCAGAAGCCGTGTAGAAGTAAAACAGGGAAACAAAATATTTTCTTTAAACACCGAGTGATGGGAGGATTATATGCAATTATATTGTGATATCTCGCGTCTGTTTGACTATAAATAGGTGCTGGTATATCATTAAGAGGTTACAGAGAGATTGGGAGGTGTTAGAACGCAAGAAGAGCCAAAAAATCGAAGTTGCAGAGACTACCTTTTCTGCTGCTGCTTCTCTGAAGAACACGAAGAACGGACCACCAGAAGCAGTCGTTCCTCTACAGTGTCTACGACACATAGTCGAGGGTCGTAATACGGAGAGATTGGGAGCAGTTTAGCACAACACAGAGTCGAGAAAATCTAGTTCCAGGGAACTACCATTTCTGCTGCTGCATCTCTGAAGAACGTGAAGAACGGACCACCGAGGCGATCGTTCTTCTACGGTGTCTACGACACTTAGTCGAGGGTCGTAATACGGAGGGGGCAGACTTAAAAGAAGTAACGGTTTTATCATTCATTGTAACAGTATTTGCAACACTTATAATCATTGCAAACACTTGATTTTCATCATTTTCTCCTTTTCATCATTTGTACACCTCCTTTGAGCAATAAAAATGGATTTTGAGCGTGTTTCCAACATGATGAGCTAGAACCCATCACTGGGACGACGGAGGAAGACAAATTTCATACATGGGTAATTTTAATTAATTCTTTATTTGACTTTTGCACTAATTAAAATAGAATTATGATTTGATTAAACTGGTTGTTATTCAATTAGATAGGTTATGCTTTGTTTAGATAATCTATGCTTAGGGATACAACTAATATTTTGAGAATCAACTTTGGCAAAAATAAGAGTCCATGTTTTTATTTGTTGAGCTATAATTGTTAAAAGAATTAATATTTGAACCTTTTTGTTATGAGTTTGGCGGAATCCTGAATCCCCAGTAACTCTCTCCGTCTTGTGACATAAATTGTATATATTCTGTATTTTTATTATTTTTCTTTATTAAATCCTAAGATCGATTTCATCAAGTCCGAGTGAACGACAACCTTACTACCACTTTCTACAACATTATTGAGTCTCATAAATTATCATCAAATACGCATTCGTATAAGTGATGAATGTAATACTGCATTTAAAACTCGTGAAGGATTATATTAATGGCTTGTGATGCCGTTTGGATTGTCCAAAGCTCCTAACACGTTTATGCGTCTTATGAATCAAGTGTTGCAACCTTTTCTTGGAAAATTTGTCATTATATACTTTGATGATATTTTGATCTACAGTCGCAATTAAGAAGAACATCTTGAACATTTATCTCAAGTTTTTTATGCATTACAAGAGAACGTGGTATATGTGAACTTAAAGAAATGCACTTTCCTTACGAATAAAGTGACATTCTTAGGTTATGTAATTTCAAGTAATGGTATTTTGTAGATGATTCAAAGGTTAAAGCAATTGTTGATAGGCCTACTCCTACTTATTTCCGTGAGGTGCGAAGCTTTCATGGGTTAGCTTCTTTTTATAAGAGGTTTGTCAAGAATTTCAGTACTATTGCAGTTGTCTTACGGACTGTTTGAAGCGTGATACTTTTGAATGGACAGAAGAAGCAGATAAGAGCTTCAATTTACTCAAAGAAAAATTATGTAGTGCTTCTGTTCTTGCTATGCCAAATTTTGACAAGCCATTTGAAATACATTGTGATACTTTTATTGTTGGTATAGGGGCTATATTGTCTCAAGAAGATCATCCAGTTGCTTATTACAGTGAGAAAAATTATGATACAAGGAAGAAATGGTCTACTTATGAACTGGAATCGATAACACTTGTTCAAGCGTTAAAATAATGGCATCCTTATCTTATTCATAGTGAGTTTATAGTAAACACTCATAATATTGCTCTTAAATTTTTGAAAACTTCATCTAAAGTTAATAGAATGCATGATAGGTGGTTATCTACTACAAATCAGTATACATTCTCTATAATACATAATAGTGGAAAACTAAATCAGGTAGTTGATGCTTTGAGTAGGAGAGCTCATCTTCTTGTCACTCTCAAACATGAGAGTTTGGCTTTTGATTTCCTAAAAGACCTTTATAGTGAAGACAAAGATTTTCATAATCTCTAGGGAAAATGTAGTTCTTCAACAGGCAGTGTGGATGATTTTCTCATGCAAGATGGTTTTCTTTTTAAAGAAAATCATTTATGTATACCACAATGTTCTTTGCGACTTCATTTGATCTTAGAATTGCATGGCAGTGGTATCGGTGGACATTTTGGACGTGATAAAACCATTGCTTTGGTTGAAGAACGTTATTTCTGGCCTTCACTTAAACGAGATGTTCAGAAGTACGTATAATAGTGCATGGTTTATCAGCAGTCTAAGGGAACTATTTAAAATACAGGATTGTATACTCCACTTCCAATTCCAGATGCTCCATGGGAGGATATTAGCATGGATTTTGTGCTTGGATTACCATGTACTTCTATGGGGAATGATTCTATTATGGTAGTGGTGGATCGTTATTCAAAGATGGCTCACTTCATAGCTTGCAAGAATACAACATGATACTTTAAATATTGCTTACTTATTTTTCAAAGAAGTAGTTCCTTTGCATGGAATTCCCAAGACTATTACGTCTAATAGAGACACTAAATTTTTGAGCTATTTATGGAAATCTTTATGGATGCGTTTGGGAACTAAACTTCAGTATAGTATAACTGCTCATCCCTAAACAGATGGACAAACTGAAGTAGTCAATCGTTCTTTAGTTAATCTGATTCGAGCTAAGATTATTGGAGCCAAAGAAAAACAATGGGACACTCTCCTTCCTCATATGGAGTTTGCTTTTATCACCTCAGTTAATAGGTCTACAGGTAAGACACCTTTTGAGATTGTTTATTCTAAGGTTCCTAACCATATTTTGTATTTGGTAGTTCTTCCAAAGATGCGACATTCAAATGCAAGAGCTGATACTATGCTTAATATAGCTTCACAGATTCATCAAGAAGTGAAAGCAAAACTTACAGATTCCAACAACAAGTACAAGGAAGATGCAAATCAACATAATTAAGACTTTTAGTAAAGGAAAATTAGTTTTGATTCATCTCAAGAAAGAACGATTTCCTACTGGAACTTACAACAAGACAAAGATGAAGAAATATGGAGCATTTCAGTGAAAATGCTTATGTTATTGATCTTCCATCAGATTGGAACATCTGTAATATCTTCAATGTGCAAGAATTTTTTACGTTTCATGGAGAGAATGAAATTATTTCTACTATCTAACTCGTGGGCTAGTTTCTTTCAAGAAGGGGGGACTGATGTAGTACATCCTTTGCTTCAAGACGGTATCAACTATGAAAAGTTGATCCCTTTATGACTGAAACAACTTTGACAAGTTGATCCCATTCAACTAAGCAACTTTGACAAGTTGATTCCATTCTGTAATCAACTTTGTCTAGTTTACTTGTTATTCAAGCCTTTTCTTTCCTAGTTTAAGTAGATTTCCTTTTCTTTTCTTTTAGTCGGTTCTTGTACAATCAGAGGTTAGTTATTGTGCTGATAAGATCAACCCCCACTACATTATAGACTAGCTGAGCCAATCTATTGAACCCAGCTATGACAAGAGTGCTCGGTCATTCAAAATGATTTTGGAGTTTCACAATTTGAATTTGACTACCCAATTTATGTTGTTTTGCTTTTTTGCTGTGACCAGTGTGTTTCTGAAGCTTTACCATTTTAGATATACAATCTGATTATTATTTTTCAATCAACATTATTATGTTTATCAACTCTTTCAATCCTCTTATTATTTATCTTTTGATGTCATCGTATTCGTATCTTTTTCGTCACCTCGCATCACCTGCAATCTCTGTATTTTATTCTTCTTAACAAGCTCTACATTATATCCACACCCCCAAATCAAAGACCCTACAGAATTCCTTATGTGCAGAAATGAGTGATAGTACAATTAGTTTAAGAGATGCTAAACACAGGAATTATCAGGCCAAGCCACAGTTCATTCTCATCACCAGTTTTGTTTGTCAAAAAGAAGGATGGAGGGTGGAGGTTTTGTGTAGATTATAAGAATATTAATGAGATCACTATTAAAGATCCCCCATACCAGTGATAGAAATTGTTAGATGAACACAAAGGGGCAAGGGTATTCACTAAAATAGATTTAAGGGAAAGATAACACCAAATCAGGGTGTACCCATCTAACACTCCTAAAACTGCTTTCAAGACACACCAAGGTCATTATGAGTTTCTTGTTATGCCCTTTGGGTTCACCAATACACCTGCAAGTTTTCAAGCATTGATGAATGACATTTTCAAGCCATACCTAAGGAAGTTCATCCTAGTGTTCTTTGATGATATCCTAATCTACATCCCTGACATGGACACTCACGAGAAGCATCTAAAGCTGGCACTGTCCATACTCAATAAGCATTCTTTATTTATTAAACTCATTAATTACTCCTTTGGTCAGCCACAAATTGAATATTTGGGTCACATCATTAATGAACAAGGAGTCTCTGCAGACCCAATAAAAATTGAATGTGTGGACAAGTGGCCTACACAAGTTACACTTAAATACTAGAGAGGATTCTTAGGACTAACTGGTTATTACAGAAAGTTTGTCATAAATTATGGGTTGATAGCTAAACCACTCACTGAGCTACTTAAGAAAAACAAATTCCAATGGAGTGAAGCTGCTCAAATTGCTTTTGAGAAACTCAAGAATGTTGTCACCACCACTCCAGTGCTAGTGCTACCAGACTTCAGCAAGCCATTTGAGTTAGCTAATGATGCTTGTGATACTGGGGTAGGAGCAGTATTGATGCGGGATGATAAGCCAATAACATTCCTCAGTAAGGTAATGAGAGAAAGATATTTAGCTATGTCAACTTATGAAAAAGAGTTAATGGCAGTAGTGATGGATGTTACCAAGTGGAGATCCTGTTTAATGGGAAACAAATTCACCATTTATACTGATCACCATAGCATAAAATACTTCATGGAGCAGAGGATACATCCAATGCTTCAACAAAAATGGTTGGCAAAATTACTGGGATATGACTATGAGCTCAAGTATAAAAATGGAATTGAAAAAAAAGTGACATATGCTTTGTCCAGAATACATATAGAAGATCAACCATCTTATAGTATTTTGAGTGTGATACAACCCAACTGGCTCAAAGATGTTCAAGACAGTTATGAAGGTGATTATCTAGATCAAGATTGATCCCAAAAATATTAGCTCAGGACTCTTCAGATGGATACTATTCTTACAATCAAGGGATATTGAAGTTCAAAGGAAGTTTTAGAGCACTGCTCAGTCGAACTCGCAAGCGTTGCTATCTCAATCTTGTTGTCAAGTTTAGTTGCCCAAACTATAAGTTTTGATTTCTAGTCTACTTATAGCTAAGTCTCGGATTAGGATAGAAAGTGTAGTTGAGCATTAGACTTCACGACGTTCATCGATTGAAGACGAAGAACTACTAAGGGGAGCTTGTGGAACTTCATCGACAAAAGGTATGTGGAGACTTGAACTAATATATCACTCAAAAGTATATCTACTCTATCTCCTATTTGAGACAAAAGTCGTATAGCTATATAGACTTTAATTATACACATTTGATATTTCGAGTTGAGTTAAACTCGCTTACATATTTCTCGAAATATGTGTTGGTAAGCTTTCGCTTTAACCAAGTTCATTTTATATTCTTGAAGAAAGTCAAAAGATGATCATGTAAAAATCGCCTGGTAACACCTTACATGATTTGTGTGAGACAGTCATTTGACGTAGACTCATAATGTTTCGTATTGATCATTTGATCACTTAAAAATTGCTTTGAAGCTAATAGTTTGTGTGAGACAGCTATTCCCGTCTTCTAAGAATGTTTCAATTGTTGAAATGAGAGTTTAGAACAATTGGATTTACGCATAGTGTGCGTACTTTTATATATGTAATCCATGTCCGGGAACCATGGTATGCATACACGTATGTTTACTTGTTGGTTTGAGAAAGTCCGGGAACCTGGTGTGCAAACCGGTACACGTACTGGCGTAAGGTTAGGGTCCGGGAATTTATGCTTAGTTGGGATGGTATGCATACCGGTTAGGTATCTTGCGAAACCCAAACTTAGTGGATGATGTTCTAAAATCGGTTTGTTCATGAACTAATACATTTATATAATAAAGAATGCAAACTTTTGCAAACTGTGGCTATAATGTTCATGACTTGATTCGACTGAGTCAAAATCGATTTTGCTTCAATTGTGTCTTGTATACTTCTATGAGAATATAAATAATTGAACAACTCTAGAACTAGTTTCATTTGAGTCATTTGAACTAGTTATAGTTAAGATGAATATGGTTGATATGAAAGTGTTCATATGTCTAACTTCAATTAACTATTGTTGAGCCAACAAGGTGTACATGTATGTTTAGGTACGATTACTCATATCTAAATGAAGGTACATTTTATTTGTGTGTAACAAGCTAAGTTCGATCTAACGGTTGAAAGATATTAGCTTGAGTTTAATCAGGTTTTCATCTAATGGTGAATATTGAATGCTTTGTTACCAAGGTAACATTGATTGCAAACCCTGATTTGGAGACTATATAAAGGAGAACTCGAGCAAGTGAGAAACCTAATCCCCATACCTCATGTGTGATACTAGTTGCGACTAGAGCCGATTCTCCTTTAACCTTAGGTTTTTCACGAAACCCTGTAGGTTAACGACTTGAAGACTTCATTGGGATTGTGAAGCCAGACTCAACTATTTTCTCTGTAGTTGCGTGATATGATCTTGCTGTTTCTATCGTGATTGAGTACTATATTCTCTAAGATTGGCCCGAGATTTAATCTTCTATAGGCAAGATAAAAAGTAGTCACAAACATCTTTGTCTCATCGTTTGTGATTCCACAATATCTTATTTCGCTACCGTACGATTAAGATTATTGTGAGGTGATTGATATTTCTAGGCCTTTCTTCGGGAATATAAGTACGGTATATCAATTGATTCCGGTTCACCTTGATTTATCAAAAGACGGTACAAAACTCATAGGTTTATCTGTGGGAGACAGATTTATCTATACAATAGATTTTTCTATGTGAGACATATTTGTTTATCAAGTCTTCGACTTTGGGTCGTAGCAACTCTTAGTTGTGGGTCAAATCGGCTAAGGGAATCAAGTGCGTAGAGTCCTGCTGGGATTGAGGCGTAAGGAGCGCATGGCCCCGTACCTTGATCAGTGTGAGATTGGTTAGGGCTCAACTACATTCCATTCGAAGTTAACTTGGAGTAGGCTAGTATCTGTAACGGCTTAATACAATGTGATGTTCAAATCTGGACTAGGTCCGGGTTTTTTTTTTTTTCATTTGCGGTTTCCTCATTAACAAAATTTATGGTGTCTGTGGTATTTATTTTCCGTATTATATTTTGTTATATAATAAAAATATTACAGGTTGTGCGTAAGTTCAATCAATTGGGAATCCAACCTTTGGTTGTTAATTAAATTGATTGACACTTGGATATTGGTTTTTGATACCGTCCAAGCTATTTCTTATTTTCGATCAGGCTCGCAAATTCCTATTTGTTTGATTGCAAATTGAATTGAGAAATAGAAAATATAACTCTTGGATATATTTCCATTGATTGAGTCTGACTGTCTAGTTGACTCTCTTGGAATTATATTGGAGTTGCGCATATAGATTGCTAAGAGAAATATTGGGTGTGGTTGTTGTACCACTGCTTTTTTCAATTGGTATCAGAGCATGCAAACACGTTTAAGACCTCATAAGTCTATGTTTGTAGCAATCTGATTATATGTACGAGTCCATCTCTAATAACGTACTAGTTCAGAAATTACCGGATGATTTTCAAAACTTGGATTCACCTGAGAGAACTGTCACATCTAAGACAATATCTAAACATTCTCTTTATATGGAAACTGTTGATAACTGGGAAACACTCCTAGAAGAATAGTTGGATGAACTTTCTGACGAAGGTGACTCAGATATTGATAGAGATGTTGATGAGGAAGTCTCAGAATATGTTAAGCTATTGAATGTAGTGGAAAAGAAGAAGATGAAAACTTCTCATGTCATACCTTTTCTGACTAATCTCTGTCGAGAAAACAAGAAATTGAAAAGGATTTACGGAGGTCTTTATGTTTCGAATTGCTCTTACAAATCGATCCTCAAAGACTCTGAGGAAAACCTGAGTAGAAAGTCACTTGAATGTGATAATATTTATCAAAAAAACTTCTTGTTGGAAGAGAAACTAGCAGAAACTAAAGCAAGGATTAACTCCCAGCAAGCAAGTTTTGATGATGAGAAAGCGCTTATCTCGCTCGAAAAAAACGCCTTGAGGTTGATTTAGTTGTTGCTCTTAATAAAATCAAGATGTTGGAAGATGACTTGACAAAGTTCAACACTAGTTCAAGCAAATTAACCACTATGCTAGGAGCAAGTAAAAATCATTGTGATACACGAGGATTGGGCTATAATGGAATAAATGCTCCAAGTATTAGCAATGAGGTAAAATTTGTCAAGGCTAGTGGTTCTTCTCAACAAAAGGCTTGTGATGGCAAAAGTGAAATACCTTCACCGGCGAGTTAAGGTTCGAAAGAGCAAAGTATATCAACCTCCAACGTCAACACACACAGATCGAGGTAAAAACATTCCTTATGTTTGCCACTATTGCGGAAATAAAGGTCACCTAGAAAGGAGATGTCGTTTCCATATAAGGAATGAGAAACTTCATGATGTTCATGTTTGGGCATCACAAGAAGTTGTGAAACCAAGATCATATGTTAAGATTAACCCCTTTAACGTTACAGGTTGTAACTGTTCAACCTTTAGGCAAAGGAATCAGTGTTGTGATAAACCTAGATTTGCCTATAAATGTCATACGAATCCTTTTCACAATAGTAATGGTTATCAAAAGGATAACTGTGTAAAGACGAAGACAAGATCCGATGCTCCCAATTGGAGAATAATTAACTTGCAAAAGAATAGTCAATCCAATTCTCTTCTGAGAAATCTATAAGAGATTAATGGGAAGAAGGTTCATATTGTTCCTAAACGCACTCATAAGTGGGTACCGAAGAAAGCCAATGACGCTTTGAGTGTGAAAATGAATGATCTCCCGGAAAATTCCATGACTATGGAGAAGGCAGTATCCATGATGTTGGAACTTAAATTATTCTTTGTAAAAATGGATTTGGATGTGGAAGGTTCTAAAAGTGATCTCTTTCATGATAATCCAAAAGTGAAACAGAATAAGCTAAAAACTATAGATGGTGAAAAATCCATAGTTACGGAAAGCATGTTTCAGTCACTTGTGGTGAGCAAGACATTTTTCACCTCAACACAGCTACATTGTGTTGTAAGTGCATCCTCCCAAGGAATGCCCTGTTAAGTATACGGTGAGAGAAGCACGAGAATTGGGGCGCACATATTGTGTTAGGTATGATATTGAATATTTGGTAAAGTCGTAGGATTCACAACTGGATCCTTCTAAAAGGTATGTCTGTAAAAGTGAGCAAGATTTGTGTTTTTATCATTTGCTTAGAGTACTTATAATGATCCATGTACCTTGTTTATCGTTCATTTCTACATAACTTGATTTGTGTTTAAGGTTCTTAAATGTTTAGGGTTGAAAATAGTAGTTTGGAATGTTTGGACTTTATGGTACACATACCAGGTATGCATACCATCATTTAAAATCAAAATCCATGGATTTTAGTACGGAAACCCGTTTGCATACTGCTCCAGGTCACGAAAATTCGTTTGCAAACCCGTATGCATACTGGCATGTAGACGTCGATATTCGGTAAACTCGTTTTGGCCGCAACTTCTTCATCCGAATTCGGAATGACCTCATTCTTTTTGCATTCTCTTACTATTTGAATTATATTCAAAATGATGATGATAATTCTTGGATTTGGATGAGTTAAGATTGGTCGTTGTCCCGACTCTTATTTTTGAGTGTTTTGCTTTGTTTCGTCGCACTTGTTCCACTTCTCTTGGACTTGGACACCTGGATTCTTGGAGTACTTTTCTTCTAAGCTCATTTGTAGCTTTTGGAAGATGATTTTGCATTATTAATCTTTGTGGTTTTATATATTGCAACTTGTTATGGGATATGTGTGTTTGCGTCCGTGAACTATGATTGTCCCATATATGTCAAAAGTTAAGTCTTTCATATGTCATTATGCAAATATTGATGGAAGATAGGATGAACTTTTGTCTATAAAGATTAAGTCTATTACATGTCTCTATGCAAATATTAATGAAAAATAGAATGAATCTTTGAATATTCCGCAGTATTGGTCTTTCCATGATCCACATCTTTGTGTAAGTATTGTGCGGCTCCGTAAGTTCTCTTATGTGAGCATTTCCGATTAAATTAATCATGGGTTCTCTTGTGGTTAATTTAATTGAGTATTTTGGACACAAATTCATGTTTCATGATTATTTGTTAATGTCCGAAGAAATCCTTCTTTTCTTGTGAAAGTAAGGTCGCTCTTGTTGTTCTTTCGGGAATGACATTTTATTGGAGGAGGGGGGTTCTTAATTGCCAAATCTTTGTGGGGAGTGCGTTTTGTGGAATATTGTAGGGGGTTATCTTGTATTTTTATAAACTCCTTGATGAATGCATTTAGTTTACTATATGATGGTACAAGTTGATATCTTTGTTCTCTTTTGGTCATGAAGTATCTCTATGGAAATTTCATTAGAATCCCACTAGTTTTCGTACCTTTGCCAATTTTTATTGACAAAAGGGGGAGAATTAATGTGTAGTTCACACTACAAATACATATGGTTTATGGATCATTATGTAAGAGGGAGTGGTTTACATGTGAGATGAAGTATTGACTAAGGGGAGTGATACATATCACCATAGTATTGTTATCAAAGTTGTGATACAATTGAACTTTGATGTTGTGTAATAATACTATGACCTTTGTATAACAATGATTGAGAGTAAGCTGTTTTCTCATTGTTATAACAGCGGATCTTCAACAACATTGATCTTTGAGTTGAACAAGTTGAGAATCAACTGCAGTACTTGGAAGTGACGAAGATTTCGAGTAATGTTGAAGAACCAAGGAGATCAAGCATTTGGATGACAAGCTACAAAGTTTATTTATTTTGTAATCCATATGTATTGATAGTTTTTTCCCTAAAATTGACAAAGGGGAGATTGTTAGAGCACTTTGCTCGGTCGAACTGCATAGCGTTGCTATCTCAAGCTTGTTGTCAAGTTTAGTTGCCAAAACTATAAGTCTTGATTTCTAGTCTACTTATAGATAAGTCTCGAATTATGATAGAAAGTGTAGTTGAGTATTAGACTTCACGGCGTTCATCGATTGAAGACGAAGAACTACTAAGGGGAGCTTGTGGAACTTCATCGACAAAAGGTACGTGGAGACTTGAACTCATCCATCACTCAAAAATATATCTACTCTATCTCGTATTTAAGACAAAAGTCATATAGCTATATAGACTTCAATTATACACATTTGATATTTGTTTGTGTTTAACTCGCTTACATATTTCTCGAAATATGTGTTGGTAAACTTTTCGCTTTAACCAAGTTCATCTTATATTCTTGACGAAAGTCAAAAGATGATCATGTGAAAATTGCACAGTAACATGTTACATGATTTGTGTGAGACAGTCATTTGATGTAGACTCGGAATGTTTCGTATTAATCATTCGATCACTTGAAAATTGCTTTGAAGCTAATAGTTTGTGTGAGACAGCTATATCTGTCTTCTAAGAATGTTTCAGTAGTTGAAATGAGAGTTTAGAACAATTGGATTTAAGCATAGTGTGCGTACTTTCATATATATATAATCCATGTTCGGGAACCATGGTATGCATACCCGTATGCGTACTTGTTGGTTTGAGAAAGTCCGGGAACCTGGTATGCAAACCGATACGCGTACTGGCATAAGGTTCAGGTCAGGGAATTTATGTTGAGTTTGGATAATATGCGTACAAGTTCGTGTACTGGCGAAACCCAAACTTAGTCCGGCTACTTAGGTACGTGAACCCATATGCATACCTAAGTGGATGATGAAAATCGGTTTGTTCATGAACTAATACATTTATATAATAAGGAATGCAGTCTTTTGCAAACCGTGGCTATAATGTGCATGACTTGATTCGAGTGAATCAAAATCGATTTTGCTTCAATTGTGTCTTGTATACTTCTATGAGAATATAAACAATTGAACAACTTTAGAACTAGTTTCATTTGAGTCATTTGAACTAGTTATGGTTAAGACGAATATGGTTGATATGAAAGTGTTCATATGGCTAACTTCAGTTAACTATTGTTGAGCCAACAAGGTGTACACGTTTAGGTATGGTTACTCATATCTACATGAAGGTACATTTCATTTGTGTGTAACAAGCTAAGTTCGATCTAACGGTTGAAAGATATTAGCTTGAGTCTAATCAGGTTTTCATCTAACGGTGAATATTGAATGCTTTGTTACCAAGGTAACATTGATTGCAAACCCTAATTTGGAGACTATATAAAGGAGAACTCTAGCAACTGGAAAATCTAATCCCCACACCTCCTGTGTGATACTAGTTGCGACTAGAGTCGATTCTCCTTTAACCTTAGGTTTTTCACGAAACCCTGTAGGTTAACGATTTGAAGACTTCATTGGGATTGTGAAGCCAGACTCAACTATTTTTTCTGTAGTTGCGTGATCTGATCTTGCTATTTCTATCGTGATTGAATACTATCTTCTGTAAGATTGGATCGAGATTTAATCTCCGATAGGAAAGATAAAAAGTAGTCACAAACATCTTCGTCTCATCGTTTGTGATTCCACAATATCTTGTGTCGCTACCATATGATTAAGATTATTGTGAGGTGATTGATAATTCTAGGTTGTTCTTTGGGAATATAATGCGGTATATCAATTGGTTTTGTTCACCTTGATTTATCAAAAGACGGAATAAAACTCATAGGTTTATACGTGGGAGACAGATTTATCTATACATTAGAACTTTTTTGTGTGAGACGGATTTGTTTATCAAGTCTTCGACTTTGGGTCGTAGCAACTCTTAGTTGCGGGTGAGATCAATTAAGGGAATCAAGTGCATAGAGTCCTGTTGGGATTCAGAGATGTAAGGAGCCTATACCTTGATCAGTGTAAGATTGGTTAGGGCTCAACTACATTCCAGTCTGAAGTTAACTTGGAGTAGGCTAGTGTCTGTAGCGGCTTAATACAGTGTGGTGTTCAAATCTGGACTAGGTCCCGGGTTTTTTTCTGTATTTGTGGTTTCCTCGTTAACAAAATTTTTGGTGTCTATGTTATTTGTTTTCCGCATTATATTTTGTTATATAGTAGAAATATCTCAGGTTGTGCGTAAGTTCAATCAATTGGGAATTCAACCTTTGGTTGTTGATTAAATTGATTGACACTTGGATATTGGTTTTTGGTACCGTCCAAGTTATTTCTTATATTCAATCAGGCTCGAAAATTCCTATTTGTTTGATTGCGGATTGAATTGAGAAATAGAGATATAACTCCTGGATATATTTCCATTGATTGAGTCTGACTATCTAGTTGACTCTCTTGGAATTATATTGGAGTTGTCCATACAAATTTCTAAGCGAAATCTTGGGTGTGGTTGTTGTACCTCGCTTTTTCGGGATGGATATATGTTGGTCAAAGTGGAGATTTAAGACAAAGAATCATTACTTCAGTTTATTCTTTTATGGTTGGTGGTCATTCTGAAACTCAGGCCAGTTACCGAAAATCTAGGCTCTACTTCTTCTGGACAGGAATGCATAAACAAATTATGAAACATCTACAAGAGTGTGATGTATGTCAGCAACACAAAGGATTTACTTCTCTTCCTTGAGGGTTACTACAACCTCTTCATGTACCAGAGCAAGAGCACATTAGCATGGATTTCATCACATGACTACCAAAATCTGAAGGGAGCGAGATCATTCTAGTGGTTGTGGATAGATTCTCTAAATACATCCATTTTATGGCCTTAAGTCATCCATACACAGCAGCCTCAGTAGCAAAGGTATTCCTTGATTCCATTTTTAAACTTCATGGTCTTCATAAGAGCATTGTATCAGACAGACATAGTGTCTTCATAAGAAATTTTTGGCAAGCTTTATTTGCAAGATTGGGTACATCTTACCACCCTCAGACTGATGGTCAAACTGAGAGGGTGAATGCTTGTGTGGAGGCTTATCTCAGATGCATGACAAGCTTCAAACCAAGTAAGTGGGATTCATGGTTACCTTTAGCTGAATGGTGGTAAAATACTAGCTACCTCACTAGTCTCAGGCTTACTCCTTTTTATGGTTACCCACATACCCAATTTGGGATCATATCAATAGCTCAAAGTATAAGTACAGATGTAGATAACTATATACACCATAGACAACACATGGGACAGTTACTCAAGGGAGCTCTAGAAGCATCACAGCACATGATTAAACAACAAGGTGACAAGAAGAGGTCCGAGAGAGGTCATTTGAAGTGGGTGATTGGGTTTATTTGAGATTACAGTCATATAAATGGGACCTTTGTGCAAGCGAGAAGAAACTTTAAGTTATCTGCTAAGTTCATTGGTCTTTATCAAGTTATAGAGAGAATTGGCAAGGTTTCTTACAAGCTACATCTACCAGCTGGATCAAAGATTCATCCCACCTTTCATGTCTCTCAACTGAAACCCAAGTTAGGGGTTGGTCTATATCCATAAACTGAACTACCAACAATCACTAAAGAAGGTGATATGAAAGTTAAGCCATTGCAGGTATTAGGTACCAGGATTATTATAAAGAACATCCAAGATGTCACACAAGTCTTTATTCAGTGGGAGGGTTTGTCAGCTGAAGCAGCTACTTGGGAAGATAACCAAACTATGAGAACTTAGTTTCCAAAACTAATCCTTGAGGACAAGGATCAGGTGAAGGAGAGGGATTTGTCATGAAAGAGCCATGATCTGACTAATGGGCTTAGACCTTTATTTATTATGTTTTTGTAAGGCTTATTTTAAGGTTATCTTAGGCCAGTTCCTATGGGCATGGAAAACATTCAAGTTTGCCATTTTTGCACCCATTATAGAGCTGGCAAACTGGCCTGGCTAAGTGGCAAATTTGCCACTTAGCCAATCCAGGTCAAGTTTCTACCGAGCGGTCAAGACTACACCGTTAGTGGCTTTTATAAGACCGGTCGGTCTAGTCTACACCACTACGTAGAATCTGATCCAACGGCCATAAACCTTCCCCCTATAAATACCAAATTCCTCTTCCATTTTAACTCACACCTTCTCTTCTCTACTCTTCACATTTGTTAATCTAAAACAAATTTCATCATCCAACTCTTCCATTCACTCGTATTGTATAATTTCTTTAATATGTATCAATCTAATACTCAATCTAATAAAAAATAAGAAGATTATGGGTGCAAAATTTACCGTAGCCGAAGATGAAAGCATTCGCAGAAACTATGTATTCTTTACACAAGATAGTGTCGATGCTGCCCAACAACAATCTACCAAGTTGTGGGATAACATATTTGCTAAATTTCTTGAAGAAACTATGAACATCAACGATCGTGATGCACATGGATTATCTGATCGCTTCGTTATAATCAACGCCCAAGTTTCCTTGTATGTCGCTGCTTTAATGCAAGTTGGTCGTGCTCGAGTGAGCGGTCTTGTCGATGTTGATGTCGAACGAAAGTGTCAAACTGATTGGCACCATAAACATGGGGAAAATTTTGCTTATGAAAGTTGTAATCGTATTTTGAAAGTGTTGCCTAAATATAATTCAGAAGTGTTAGCAAATATGCAGAATATACCTGCAAGTTCACCATACACTTCTTCTCGTTCAACGCTAGGTTCACAACCATCTCAATCATCTCACCCCCATTTGGAGAATCCATTTTCTTCACCAGAAACCACAACAAACAATAATTCCAACTTGAATGTCAATGCTGCGATCAAGAGAAAATTATTAGGAAGAAACTCTGCAAGAGCAGCGAGAAAAGCTGCCCAAGAAGGAGAAGCAAGTGAAGGTGTTTTGGATACTTTGATAGAGCATCAGAAGACCGTCGAAAAACAAAGAGCTCTAGACTGGCAGTTCTTGACTAGGAAGATGAAAAAAATCGACAAACTTAAGAGAAATTTGTTTCAGACAGTAACAAGAATAAGATTCTAAATGCAAACAACTCAACAATGAATACCAGAAAATTGATGGTATGGGAGATGGAGATGGACAGGTTAGCAGAGGAGATGGAAGAAAAAAGAAACAAGAGAAATATGGAAAAGCAATTTGGAGTTCAAGCTGAAGATGAGGATGATGAAGACCAGGATGAAGTAGTGTCACTTAATTAATTAATGTATCAGCTTTAATTTTAATGAAGATGTAGTTGTAGTTTGGTTATGGTGAATGAAATTGTTCTGGTTTTTTCTTTACATTAAAACTTAAACTTGACAAACATCCATGAAAACTAAACTTAAGCCTAACATCCCATACGAGTTATTAGAAACTCCTTAAAAATTTGGTAATGTGCTTCGTATTCGAAATTTTTTCATTTCCATCTTCGCCACTCGTCTCGAGTTCGTATTCCCAATTCAGAATTGGTGTCACCTCTAAGACGATATCGAGTGACAATCCTTTTCGTAGCTATAAAATCCACAAAATCTTTTTTGATAGTCATGAATCGGCAAAACAAAGCAGCACGATCCCGGTTATGAGGATTACCGGTCTCTGTGCAGAAGGCATCATGAATTTTACCCAAATAACTCATACTAGGTAAACCGTTCATCCGTCGTTCTTCACCTCTCTTCGGGTAGGTATATTACATAGTTTCTACAAAGAGATAAATATTCATCTTCAGTGAATCTAGGATCATCCATAAATTAACCCGAAAGTAGAGAAGTTTTTGTAGAGAAGTGAAGGTGTGATTTTGAAATGGATGAAGTGAAGGTATATTATAAGGAATGTTGATGATTGAGTCTAGACCGCTAGCGATTGAGTCTAGACCGCTACTTTTAATGACCGTTAAAAAATTTAAGCTTAAACAGCTTCAAAACAAAACTATAGAACAACAAATGAAACTTAAACAATTCAACAATTTCAAAATAAATAAATAAATAAATAAATATATATAAAATAACAAATGAAACAACACTACTCAATTCGTCCTCTATCTCTCCCAAACTCAGCCCACATATTCGCTCCGAGATCTTCCCTTAACCTGTTATACAGAGTTATGTTCTCAATATGACTGGTCATTTGCGCATAGTTCCTTGCAGGTAATCCTCTTGCTGGTATAATCTCAGGCCTTAAGTCTTCATCTTGATGGTTAGTCCAATTCGTATTATGATGAGTTTCCTGGATTACCATGTTATGCATAATGATGCAAGTCAGCATAGTCTTATGCATTTCGCGAGCACTTAGACCACGATAAGGCCCACAAATGATTGCGAACTTCCGCTTCAGAATTCCAAAAGCCCGTTCCACATCCTTTCTCAGATCCATTTGTCTACTATTGAAATATGAGTATGAACGACCCATTTCACCTAAGCAGGTGGCTTATGGTAACATTGAATTAAAGTTGACCATTTTGGATAAATTCCATATGCAAGATAATAACCATGAGTGTAGTGATTCCCGTTGATACTGAAATTTACCTTAGGAGAAATTCCATACTTTAAATCTTCAAACAATGGCGGTTTGTGTAAAACATTTATATCGTTTTGAGATCCCGGGAGACCAAAAAAAAACGTGTCACCCTCAAGGATAACCGTTGGTTTTGCGTAGTGACCCTTATACTGACCGGCCCAATAGGTAGGGCATACGGTCCATACCCAATGCATGCAATCCAGACTACCCAACATTTCGGGAAATCCCCTTTCCTGATTTTGCTTTAATATTTCTCTAACATCTGCGTCAGTTGGTTTTCGTAAATAGGTTGGACCAACAACGAAAGATACTTGTATGCGGTTGTTTTGCCAATGCGAAGGTACTCATCATTAGAATCTGGAGGTCTGCCATATCCTAGAATCCTTAAGGCCGAAGTAACCTTTTTTCAGGGCTATGACCCCTAATATTCAAAGTGCATCATGCGATAATTAAATTGAGGTTCTACGAGAAAGCTCACCAATAATCTTTAGCGGCAAATTTGGGGCATGCGAGAATCGGCCTTGGAAATTTTCATCGAGAGAACACTGATCGGGAAGAAAATAATCGTGCATCTTCTTCTCGTGCCATTCATCCCGACCCCAGATGACGTATATCTTCTTGTGAACACTTCTTTTGGCTCTGGATCTCTAGGTATTTGCCCCGATGAATGTAGCTGCAACAAGTTGTTGGTTAGTTCTTTATCTTCATCTGACTCATCATCAATTTGTTTCAACGCCTGAACGAATATTCGTTGTTTTTCTTCAAATCGATCCATATGAATACGCACTTCTTCGTCAGAAGAATCCATTGAGTTGAAAATAAAAATTTAACAGAGGATTAAAGGTACAAAAGAGTAAGATGATACAGTTAATGAGAAAATGAGGTGTGATTAAATTGGATTGAATGGGGTGAATTTATAGGGAGACGTGGGGGGAAATAGCCGTTACTTCATTATTTAATAAGCGACGATTATAAGACCGACCGGTTTTATGAAGACCGGTAGCGGTCGAGTCTCCATCGCTAGCGGAGCGGTCTTCATAAAACCGGTCTGTCTATTCTCAACCGTTCGGTGGAGACTCGATCGGTTAACTTATTTCCCATAGTGGCGCGGACAGTTTGCCAGGCCAGCTGGCATGGCAAATGGAGGGTTTAGCCAACCCTCATAGGAACCGGCCTTAGGGTTGTTTTCTTATATTTCTGTTTTGGTAGTAGATGTGCTGTGAACCGTCCGATCTTGAGTTGTGGATTGGTCATATAATACCCAATCATTGTATTTTCCCGAGTTCATCAATGAAATTATAACCTATCTCCTCCTCCTTCCCGATTCTTCGAATCCTTCTTCCCAAGAGTTGTTTCTGAACTAATTTGTAACGTAGATCGTTACATTCAGTCAGCCATTTGGGGTGAATGAACAAGATCTGCTAGAACTTACCGTGCTAAAAGTGCTTTGTTACTTATGGCGATGGCAGCTACCAGTTTCACTGCTGGAACATTTAACATAAAAATGGTATAATGTTGCAAAAGGAAAATCAGCTAGGTGTCGTTTTTATTTGTGTACACTTCAATCTCAGATAATCAGTCAGACATTCAAATTACACTGTCCCAGTTGCCGATTCCAAAGTTATGTAACTATTTAACAATAAAAACAAACAAAACAAGATCAAGAAGGCCAGTGAGAGGGAATCGTCTCATCTCTGAATATATAACATATTTGGGTTCATAAAGATTATATACAAAAAAAGAGATAATGCATCAGTTCTCTAATGATGTCCAAATTGGATTGTCTGATGGAAACATTTCCATTAACTGCATTGTTGGAGAATCAGCATTTGAACCACTCTGACCAAGTGCCGCTCCAACGAAAAATCAGGTATCGTCTTTGTCACCTTCCTCATCCTCTGAATCTATAGGCACTTCATGGCGTGGCCTGTTGTACTTTTCACGCAGCTGCTTTATGGGGATGAAGTCTCCTGCTGTATCAACTCCGTAAAATAAGAAGGAAATATAGGGGTGGTCAAATCTACCCTGCAAATGTCAAAAGTAGAAATCACCAGTCATTAGATTTGAATATTAAGGCGTTTCCAATGACTCGCTCACCCAATACTAACCATGTCTGGTTTATCAGGGGCCAACAAATTTTCCTCGGGAACTGCAGAACAGAGGGGAGTAAAAGAAACATTACAACCACATGTTAAATACATTAAAAGAACAACAAAAGGTAGAATATGCAAGAAAAGTTTCCACCATTTACCATAAGCGACAAGTAGATCTGGGTCTGCCCGTACATCAACCAAGACCTGCACTAAAAAAAATTACATTAACGGGCAACAGCGCAAGTACTTCCTGTAACTTAGCTTGCACAAAAAATGTCCTTCCATAACCAATACACTAAATAAGATTACAGTGCTATAGATTTCAACCCGATCTGATATATCTGAACTTAGTAAGGCATGAGATACAGTATCTGTTATCTCATGATTACATACCTGATAGAACGGCTGATTAGACCCTTGAACCAATTTTTCAACATTAGCAGTCTCCATCCAAGAACTAGATTCACAACAAACAGGATCCATTCCACAGATGATAGCTCGATAGCCTGAAACAAATTTAAGAGATAACTACCAGGAAAAATGCAATTTCATTTCTTTCCGAACTTTCTGTTTTTGATATGACACTTTTACAATCCTCATCCACCCATCTAATTACCCTGCATATGAATTGAAAAGTTGAGGAACAACACGCATACCAAACAATTTATGTCTAACTTTCTGTCCTAGTCGAAAAGCATATTGCACATTCTCAAAAGCCAAAGCTTTCGCTGATGCAGCCAGAGACTCCGTCTCCAAATTGGAAATCTGATCTCGAATTTCAGCTGCTAAAACATAGTTCTCATTCTCAATTGCTTTTTGCAGGTTTGAACTGAAAGAAAAGAGAAAGAAAAGATGCAGCGGTGAACTTAGAGATTCTTTTTTTTACTATCAGCAAGTTAAACTTAGAGATTCCAGTTCTAGAACAAATCATAAGTTGAAGAAATATATACAGATGAACACAATGGAAATAACACGTGCACCGAGTGTCTTCCAAGCAATAAATACGCATAAAGTATGTTATTGAAGATTACAAGTAAACAAACAAAGAAGAACATTAATGAATGTCTCACCGTAGACGTAAAATACTTATGGCCTTATCTTGAGCTTCATTCTTCGAGGTTGATCCTCTTTTAGCTTCTCGCTGCTGGATGACCTCTGATTCAACCTTCCATGAAGAAGGTAGACAAATTGGTAAGTTGATGACTTTGATGGTTTTCTGAACACAGGATGGCGTTACTAGGAGTGCAACAAATTAACTTTGTAAGGGATCAATATGCACAAACTCTTTGACTGAAGAAATTTGATGATTCATTTCCCAATCATCAACGACCAGATAAGTCTGGGAGAAATAAAAAACTGCCACCAATCCCACTGTTGATTGACATAGTATATCGAGTAAGCAGAACTACCTCGGCTAGCTTGTTTCTAAATTGCTGTGCAACTTCGTACTGCTCCATATTCAACGCACACTGCCATTAAAAACATCCCAACGAACAGCAATTAGATACAAAAAAAACATAAACTGTCAAACTTTGCAATTGCTCATAGCATCTTCTCGGAAACTCATGAATGTTTCAGACCAAGGAATTCAGCAATCAAATTCATATTAACCCAAAAGGTCCTAGCCCTAGGGGAAAGCCTGAACATACAAACTAGTCTTTCTATGTTCTTTAGAAATTGTTTGCTGGCAAATTAGAAGGACACAGGACTTCTATGCTATTGACTAAACTATATTGCGAAAAATGTAGTCTGCCTACCTGCGCTCGAGTCGCCAAATCCAACTGAAAAAAGAAAATCAAAATGTCCTCATTAGCAGTCTCGCTTCTCTCTGAAATCGCACCCATCTTTTTTCCATCCCGAGATTCCCGACCAAACCATCCAGCTTCAGCTTTTAAACTCCTTTGCCTTGGTCTTTTTGGTTGACTTGTCAAGAACAATCTCGAAATATCCTTAGGCCAAATACATTGTCTTCCCTAACCCGGCATAAAGCTGGGTGTTGTTCATTAAGTTAGAATCCCTTCTACTTCTACATAAAATATTGGATTGATATATTCCACTGTTTCTCGACACCATTAAAATGCTCTCTGACATTCCATTAACCATTCTTACAGTCATACCTTCTTTACTAAATTGTATACTGGGATTTAGTCTACCATCAAAATCATGAAACCATACAAAATCTCTCCTTAGAATCCTTCTGAGTTAGTATATTATATTATAGTAGCATTTCCTACAAAAACACAAGAAAATAGAAGATTATGAATAAGAATAAGAAATTTTTGTAGCTAGTCAAATGTAAACCCATTTGTAACCCTAAATTGAGCTGAATCAAATCACTAAACTGCAATTCAACTGGTAAAACTCAAGGTTTTCCATAGAAGATCAAACAAGTATCAATGTTGTGGCAAAAACAGGTTATTCAACCAAAGAAATGACAGGAAATCATTACTCGACCGGATTTGAAAGGATTTAGGCTAGCCCCAATGGTATCCAACATCCAACATTTTACACTTTGTAGAAGTGTCGTTCTTTAGTGAACAGTTCCCACAATCCGAGCGAGTGTCTTGCGTTCTGCTTGGATCCAAGTTGGATCTAAGCAAGGTACTGTGATTTCAAGCTGCGTGTGGAAAAAGGCAAAAAACGCGATTACAACTGCGTATGGAAAAAAATTCGGGGAATATTCTTAGGACGCAGTTTCAACTGCGTCGCGCGCATATTGAATCTGCGTATTGCTTAGACGCGATTCTGAACTGCGTGGCGGTTCAATATTTGTTTGACCTTTTTTCCTACACCGGTTTACCTTTGTAATGTTAAATTCGAGTATTTTTCGTATACTATCTCAAATAGAACTACGGTTGAACATAGCCCGATTATGTAGATAAAAGCACTCGTACTACTCATTTGTGCGATTGCCATTAAGTCATCCAGACTTGTTTTTGATAACTTGATTTCGATAAAAATCTTGTTATCCTTATCAACACACTTTATGTGACCAGATTTTTTAAAGGGGATTTCCTTTATAAATAATAATTATTTCTTCCTATGAATACACTCAAAGAAACACGCCATCAAACATAAAAAGCTTGTTCAAATTTATCCAGGATAAAAATGAATTCTAATCGCAAGGAAAACAAATTGTGTGTGTAGAAGCAAACCAAATTTGTCCGCTCTGTTTCGTTGATGACCATTCGGCCATGCAATGCCCTTGGATGTATTCCAAGTGCCCATGAGAGAGGTTGTCAAGGGAATCAAATTGTTATTAGAAGCGGAAACTGGAAAAAGTAGGTACCTTCGATGCCGGATTCGATAATTGTCGTGAAGAAGCTCGGTGGTTAGAAGATGCAATCAAGTCCAAAGATGATAACAACATCAACGTCTTTGTGCAAAAACTTCAAAGAGAAAGGTATGATTAAGGTTGAACATGAAAAGGGGCGTCATGCCGGTCCCCGGATGTAGGTTTTTATGAAACTACATCGTTCAAAAGATAAGAACACCTATGGTAAACAATTTGGCAATGTCACTGGGTGTAATTTGGTGGAATGTAGAGTAATTAAATTTTCGGTTGCTCTTTAATATGACTAAACTTATGTTATGTGTTTATGATGTAATGTTTAATCTGTGTTTAATTCGGTCAATGAGGCGTGTTAATACGGTTCATGAGTGGTTAATACTGATTCGGTTGAAATCGTGAGATGTTTATGAGTGGTTAATACAGTTTGGTTGAAATCGTATCGTTTTTATGATGTAATGTGTTTTCTTACTTATTAAAATGACGTAACAGACAACTTTTTAAATAACGACTTTCATGTTTAACATCGTATTACATTAGAACAACGTAAATAAATAACCTAACTCACTTTCGTAGGAATCACGGTTACACTTAGCACGTGTAACAAGCCTTTAAACCCTTAGGTGACCCTAAAGGACGAGTTTAGTCTCGTAAGGGTTCATAACAGACTAACCCACAAGGTAGTTACAAACATAGATCCCAGTTTTAGACTTCACTCGATGAAGTCGATGAATTGACCGGTGATCCATACTCTGGGATTTTGGATACCATGAAATTATAGCATTCATCGAATGTGAATGCCTCACCTTTTCCTCTAAATACCCCGCTTTAACCAATTCGTGCTACAAAAACACAGTGAAAATATACTCTGCAAATTTAGAACCAATCAATTTAACAATGGACGGAATAAATTAAACGACACTCACAAATTGTCGAGATGACATTCTAATACGGCCGTGTTTGGTGAGTCGTTGTTGAATATCTATAAAATCGCAAATGGATTTTTGTATAATCAGTACCTATCATGAATCTGTTGAAGACTTCTTAGTTTGGATTCCCATATTCCCTTATATATTGGTTGTATATATTTGCCCAAAAGGTTTCGGGCTCGGCTTGCCCGTGAGCGATCTGCTACTCGAGATTCTTTGTACCATGTTTTAGTGATTTGCAAATCTTCAAACGAATCAAACGATCCCATTGTTGTGTACGTACGATGAGTTAATTTAGGGGTAGAAAGCCGTGAGAAGATTTCCCAGGTCTATGTTGTTTGGAGGAAGATAATCCGATTTCCAATTACTCGGTGGGTGAGAAGTACCTTTGGGTAAACCTGGATATTTATAGGATCCAAATTAATAATCTGCGTGGAAATTGTTAAAACACATCCAATTCACTCGTAGTAAATGAAATCTTGTTTGCATACAGAGCGCTTTCAACCGACAAGCCTCCTCGCTTTAAAACACACTTTTGATGTTCACATTCGCCCTTTCTTTTTTGAAAACAACTTTTGGGGGACAAGGAAAGACCTATCTCGGGCAAGAAGAGATGGTACAATGACCATTGTTGGGGTTAAATCAACTTGTACATATGGTGTCATAGTATAGGGTTGGAAACAGAAGAAGACTGCGAATCATGATTTGATGACTCAAAATAATGCTTCAACACAAATGACAATTCATGGTGGAAATGAATCCATCAATATTAATAAAGACAGTACTCAAATTATTAACCACCCCCCGAATCTTTATCCAAAAGTCGTTTCTTGTTACCAAGGGACACTTCTTTGTTTATATAGCGACCCTTACTATTTATCGATAACCCCTACATTGCATCGACCCAAATTCTGTCTTCCCAAAGAATCAAATATCACAAGAAAAAGCGGTTTGCGTGGTGAAACCAAACCAAGGGGACCCATGACGATATTTATTACGGAAAATGTCATTATGAATAAAATGAAAGGAGAAAATACCATTCGTAATAAATTGATCTTTGATACATTGATGGGATGATTAAAGATTGCTAATTTTTTTCAAAAGTATACTTAGCTAACTTTTACCAAAGACATCTACCATTTAAACCGTTATGTGGCCATAACGGACGAGTTTTGTCTCGTGAGGGTTTACAAAGAGGTTTGCCCACAAAACCATTAAATTGATATCATGGATGCGGTATTGTTAATCTTCATCCCCTTGTTGCGGAGGATTCGGTGGCGGTTGCATCGTGTTTAGTTGGGGGATGTTAGCCTTCATGATTAAGTAGCATTGGTAAAACATGAAATCTTTGCACTGTATCACGAGCGTATTTCCAATTTGCATATCGCTCCTTTGGACAAATGGTTCATAACGCATTTAGTGTTCATGTTAAAGATTAAAAAAAAGTGGTATTAGTAAAAAGATAAACTACTTACCGGCCTACGAAGCTGTCCTGAGAGGAGATTGGTTATGTGTCATATAAATTTCTTTACGGTATCGGACGTAAACCCTCACCCCTTTTTAATTACTCCAAGCCCTAGCCTTTCTGACAGCTCTTTGTTCTTTGATGAATATTTGGGAATAGTTGTGTGTAATTTTCAAATCTGTTTATTTCGGACCGTATTAGCGGAACCGGTGATGGTCCACCTCGGGAAGGGTAACAACACTTGCCCACGCATTAGTGATAGCAACATCCTCTTGACGGTATACCTAGCCATAATACTATTGTTGTATGTTTGAGATAAAAGAGACGAGATGAAACAATGTTACGGGAGAAGCTTAAACTAGATGGATTTGAATACCTTATGTTTTGCACCTTCATCGATGGCGAAAAACTTTTTTATAGAGGACACAGTGTGATCCTTTCATGTAGCGATGAATAGACACCCAATTTATCGGACACTTTAGTTATTTGCCCTTAATTCATGGTAAAATAATAGGAATATTAAATATGATGGTACTCCTCTGTATTCCCAAAACATTTATTTAGGATACAATGAGTGGTAACAATTAAATGTCATCGAAACAATTAAATGTCATCGAATAGTATGTCGAGTGTCATACACATGACTTTCAAAATTTCCGTCTTTTACTTGATTAGTCTCTCTACTAGGGTTTGTCGGTGGCATGTAATTTCCCATCATCCAAGGCATGTTTCAAACAGTGACGGTGATTATGAACATTAATTATTGACGGGAAAATTTTTTATGTCGGCCCCATAATATAGAAAACCCTAAAAAATGGATTGGTTTCCTTTACCCCTTTGGATCCTAATTTGCAATAGTGAATTTGATTTCACCAAAGATTAGTCAATAAGGAAGTTTATAATAAAACTCGTCATTCTTAATAAGGTTCATGACCTAATTGCAAGAAAGATGAAACACACAATAAGTAATACCATGGTTAACATCATAAACATCATTAACCAAACTAAAACAAGCGATAAAACAGCGTTTACGCGTCGAGACATCTTCAACTTCAGCTCCGTTTAACTATTGCGATTACGAGATCTATTATGGTAAAAGCCTATATAACCTCGTCGGATTGTACTCGTTCATGGCGTCCTTCATAAGTAAGTAGCATTCGTAATATACGAAAGGGCGTCCGTTTCTTTCAAGGAAATATGCTTGGGTCATCGTTTCTGCATGAAGCATTCAAATTATCATATGCTATATTATGTTTGTTAAAATTGGGTATTTAATGACAGCGCTTACAATATCCATATCCTCGTAAGGACTGCCGGTGGAACGCATATCATTAGTCTACCTTGCAGGGCAACATACAATTTTACGTCTCTTTTTATACTCCCAATCCGGTATCTTAATGCTTGGCTCGATCTACGTATTGGATCTCCAAATCTTTCGACAAACTTGGTATGTACACGATGCCAAATGCTGCGGGTGGGTCTATCAACACCTTGACCACCCGTATCAATCTGACAATCCATGCGGCAACAAGCGCAACGTCCTCCTCAACGGTGAATTCGGCAGCCATATAGAATAGAATAAAATAGTAGAGGAAAATTTTAATGATGTGTTAAACATTGTGTATTCCATCTTGGTTCAATGACATCCATTTATAGGGAAATGTCGCCTTTGTAGGAGTCTGCGATACAATTTTTGCCGGGCTTGCAATGTCATTTAATGATGGTGTTGCACATAAGGTGGTACATGTGTGCCCACAAAATTAGTGTGGTATACTTTTTTTTTGCCTTAAATGTTAAGAACCGATTGTCCATATGAAATTAAATTTTTATTTATACGATGTAGACCACGCTCTATAACTACCAAGAATGTATTTGGCCCCAAATACATTCTCCCCCTGAAGTTACCAAACACACCAAAATTACAAAAACATTAAAAATGGATGTCATTGTCGTGTGACACGCGATTACACTTAGCCCGTGTAACAAGCCTTTCAACCATTAGGCGGCCCCACTGGACGAGTTTTGTCTCGTGAGGGTTTTCATAAAGGTTTACCCACAAAGCCTTGAGACAATGTGTCGTTGTCTTAATCATGCATAGCATCTGATGAGGAGGAGGAATCTGAGGCTGGTTGTACATAGATCTCGGGATCATACTCGGCGAGGAAATTGTGATTTCATCACTTCAAATCTGCATGTAGACGCCATCTACGGGAGAATTGTCCTTGTTGTTCGTAAGCCATTTTACCCTCCTCATCCTGGATATAAATTTATAAGATGTGTTAGTACCCGGGATTCATTAAAAGGATTTAAAATTAAAATAAATTTACATTTTACTCACACATCGTGCATTGTTCCATCCATTAGGTACGTTCATCAAAAAACGCCGAACACAAACAACATATCTTGTAACTTCCCTAACCAACAACCTAACCTGTTCGCAACACGTGATCGTTCCTTATTACCGTCCCATTATCCCATGAGGTTAGGTATCCGACTCTAACCGGGACCAGAATTCAATTTGTCTTGGTCGTGGCCAATTTACGGATCTAATCTTACGAGAACACCATGCACCAATAGAGCGACGTCCTCGTTGCATGAAAACCTAGCCATTCTTTTAAAAATGTTGAAGACCTGATAATTGGAAGACGATATATAGATGGATGAGATAAAAAGAAGGTTTGTTTCTGTGTTTTATTTAAGATGAGTGATGCTATATTTATAGAGTTCACAATAAACGGCGTATTTGGTGAATCAAGGGTGATGTAGGGGACGCATAGGTGGTCACTTAGGGGACGCCAATATTCAATAAAATAAAGTGGTAATAATTATGACAGGTCACCCTCACTCGTAAATGAAAATTGAAAATATATGTATATCCACCACAAAACCAATTCACCACCAAATTTGGTTGGAAAGCACACCAATTTATTATTAAATATAAAAGGATGTCATTATCGTGTGACAAGCGATTACACTTAGCCCGTGTAACAAGCCTTTCAACCACTAGGCGGCCCTCTTTGGACGAGTTTAGTCTCGTGAGGGTTTTCATCTTTGGTTTAACCCACAAAACCTTTAGACGTTTTTGTCATGTCTTAAGCTTCTTCCCCATATCGATTTCCTTGTGGCGAGGAGGAACGAACTGCGGATCATAGCTCTCGCCAAATGTATCCTTGTATTTGAAAAAGCTGTTTCGTGCGTCCATAATCTTCCCTCCGCCTCATATGCAGTTTGTCCCAGGCGGTACTGCGCGAAATTCATTTATGGTGTTAGTCTACGGATAATATGTCATACAATAACGTAAATGATACAATCTTAATAAAACTTACAGCCGTTCTTAGGTCATAACCCCCATCATCCATTCCCCGTATACTCACTCTCACAAAACCGACGTATCTCTTAATATGTTTTTTTACATTGAGACTCGACAACTTTGGATTGACTTTGTGGATCTTGCATTGTCGTTGTGGATCACCGATCTATATTCTGCAAGGGTTCGCTCCCAAAAACTCCTAGTACTCATCTCTCTTCCAATAGTAGGATCACTGGCAACGCGACAATAAACGCGAATTAACGCGACATCCTCTTCGTTTGAATATCCGGCCATAGTTTTTTTTTTTGGAAAAAAGATGAAATACTTGGTATGAATGTAAGAGTAGTTGAGGGTGTTTCCGATTGACATTACACATACCCCCATTATATAATTTCTAAAAAGTGGTTGGTGACTATCATTTATCCTACGCACTGGGGGCAAATAAACCCTTCATTGATGGAAGGGACAAACAATGGTCCAAAAAAACCCCATCGTTTACGAGGGAGGGGATGGATCCAGAGGTACACCCACAAAACCTTTTATTATACTCGGAAGGTGAGGTAGGATAATAAACTCTATTTGATATGTCGGTTTGCGACCTATTTTGATATGTCGGTAACTGGGACCTATTTTGATATGTCGGTAGCTGGGACCTATTTTGATATGTCGGTAGCTGGGACCTATTTTGATATGTCGGTAGCTGGGACCTATTTTGATATGTCGGTAGCTGGGACCTATTTTGATATGTCGGTAGCTGGGACCTATTTTGATATGTCGGTAGCTGGGACCTATTTTGATATGTCGGTAGCTGGGACCTATTTTGATCATTCTTTGTAGTTATAATCACATACACTACAGAAGATTCCCACAATTAATAAAAATATCGGGGAACATGTCAGAAGCCTAAAGGGACGCCTAGTGAGGTACTTTGGAAGTTTGTAATTATCACCATACGCAAGTGGTGCATTTGTCCAACACAAGTGGATGTTAAAATAGCACCATACGCAAGTGGGCTGTTGTTTACCTCCAGTTTTTGTTGGTTTATATAAACCAACACTAGTTTACATAATATCCTTCAAACTTGCTTCAATCAACCAATAGGCAACTAAATTTGTGTCCATTCTTCCAAACATACTAATCATCCACAAATGGCCGGCGCCGAGCCCATGGGAAGGTTTTGATGATGAAGAGCTTGCAGCATTGTTAGATAGTTACTCGGATGGCCCACGACACAGTTCCATGGAGTACTCGACAAACACACCAGATGTGGCTGCCATATCAAACCCATATCATAACCGCAATAAATCGGTTGTCGTTGATCTCACCCCATGTCCAGTAGTGAAAAAATCGAGACAGTTTAATCGAACTCACGCGGTGCATCCGGTAGTAGAAAAATCATTAGGGACCAGCGGGAGAGCTTCAAAAGTTACAAGATCACGGACATCGAAGGATAGTAACAGGCGAGGCTGATGTATCTACACAAGTCCTCCAACAAATAGTTAGGGATGAAACGAGAAGGTGTTAACGATCTTGATTTGAGACAAAACCTTGGTTCTTTGCACGAGTATTACTCGGAGGGCGAACCGCGGCTGGGATCTATCAAACCAATTAACCGAGAGAATCGAAAGGTTGGTTGTCTGGTCGAGGAGGTACGACAAAATTTGGGTGACTTGACTTTGAAAGTGAAGGTGATTTGTCCATTTAGTTAATCTTATTTAATTTCGTGATTAATTGTTGGATTCGATTACTCATTGTGGGGTTTCTAATAAGATTGCGGGATCTAGTGGTAAAATGCCGAGCAAACGTCCATCGCGGGGTTGTGGAACATCCGAATATGGGAAGCATATTAGGGTGGGAGCGGTATTAGTTCTGAAGAAAGTGGTAATCTTTTCTCCAACGAAGAAAAACCATTGGATTAACATAACCCTACCCAATATAGAAGAGGTATGTTCCAAAAAAAAACCAGTGTCAGGTGTTATGTCATAGACCTCTATGAAAAAAATTATTAACTTCATTTATATATTACAGGTCATACCTTCGGATTCCACAGTCGGTGAGATGCGTCGTCGACAAGTATGAGATATCGTTGATTGCGTCCTCCTCAGTTTTAATTTCATGTTTGGTGTTACGATTGTACTACGTTGTTTAAGTATCTGAATAAAATGGACTTATTTAAGAATTATTTTAACTAGTTGTACCAGAAATTTTTATTTATGCCAGATTACATAACGATACTATAACTGGGAAATATAAAATTATGTGTCTTCGGTACTACAGTGTCATAATCAAATTATAGAGTCAAAATTGGTGTCATACTCAAATTATAGAGTCAAAATTGGTTCATCTCTTCATAAAACCGTTGAAGCCACCCACGAGAGTTAAAATACCATCCACCCACAGAAACCATCGGATTCTTTCAACCGTTATGGATCTAACGGTTAGTTGAGGCACGCATAGCTTGTAAATAGCGTGGCACGCAGTTAGAAACTGCGTACGGCGCAGTTTCAATTTACGTCACACGCATCTTGAAATTGCGTTCCATTTCTTAGCCGTTGGATCACCAGCGGATCGATTGATCCAAGCGGCTACTAGCGGCGTCCCGTTAATGAGGCCCAACGTTCGGATTTTCATTTGCCTTTAAATTCATGTTTGTTGCACCCAAACCAAACACGCCAAATACATTCTCCATCAGAACAACCATATCTCCATCTCTCGCTTCACACTTCCTTCAACAATTTCCGTCATGTCAAAATTCACTAGAATGGAAGATGTAGCGGTAATAGGTGCTTGGTGTGCGATAACTAGCGACCCGATTACAGGTAGGGAACAAGATTCTAGAGAGTTCTGGTCTCGTATTGTTGTGGAATACAACGCACGATGGCGGGGAGAGACAACAAGATCTCTCAAGTCGCTCCAAACGAGGTAGCCTCATTGAGAAAGGAAGTCAAGAGATATGTTGGTCATGTTAGAGAGGTTTTCAGGGCAAACCCAAGCGGAAGCGACCCGCAATCTATGGTGAGCTTCGTAAAATTAATTAATGCAGTGTTTATTATATATAAAAGGAATTATATCCCTAATCCGAGTTGTTCAAATTTAATTGCGATCTTAGGGATGGAGAGGTACTCTACGAGGAAGATCAGAAAGATCCAAAGCAGCTGGAGACATCAAAAGGTTTTCGAAATTTTGAAGATGCACTATCCCGGGGAATATGATCCGTCCATCTTAGTTCCTCAAACTTGCAACCAAGCCTCCCAACAAAGCCAACCTATGAGCGGTACGAGAGACCAATGATGAATCGTTTGACAATTCTCAAACCACAAACGGTGAATCCTCGGACCAGGACGAAGAAATGCATTTTATCGGGATCAAGGTCCCCGGCGTGCACCCGGTAGGGAACAGTCTAAACGAGCTAGAGCGGAAGAGAGAAGAGTCGGCTGAAGGGGTGAACCAGACTTGGCATATTTCCAACATAGGGATGTTCAAAGGTTTGAATGGGAACAAAAAGAGGTGAGGAAAGGATGAATTTTCTAAGAGCAGACGATGGCGGTCCGTCTATTAGAAATTTGGCGGCGAGCACCGAGTTGTTGGCTAGGAACACACAGCGTGTGGTGACATGGAGATAATGAGAATTGACACTGGTCAAATAGGTAGACGAGTGAAAGGGAGTATTTCGCGAGTCTCAAAAATGAAATTATGATTCGCAGGGGTCCGGTCGTCGTTACACCTAAGTTGGAGAAGTTGGTTGCATTTAACTATTATGCGGAACTTAAGTATTTACTTAATCGTGTCGCATTATTTAGTTTGGTTTTCCTTATATCCTTCTTTTTTTTATTCCCCCTAGGTTGTCGTTGTGGTATTTAATTTGCAATGTCGCATGAGTTTCTTTATATGTTGTACCTCTTAATGTTATTTAGACTATTCGATTCGAATGAGACCACCTTATATTTAGTTGAAACATTACTACATATTATTATTAGGAAGAATACATCTAAAGTATGTAATCATTCCACATTGTATGCGGGCATAACGTCCTTTAGTAGCTCGTACAGAGATGATCATACATGAAAGGCTTAGCTAATTCCGCACGGAAATCGACCAGGAGCTCTTGTTTTTGTAAAAGGTAGTTAAAAAAAAAAATTAATTATGCGTTCGTATTTATAATAATGGAAGGTAACACTCGGAATATATTGAAGGATATGCTTACTAACCCGAGCTTTCGTGCGATAGCGTAGGATGGCTTATGTTTACATGCGGCGGACATGCAACAAAAGCATCAACATCCGCGGTTATCAGACCAAGCCTTTTTTTTACCGAGGCTTTAGTGCGGTTGCTGTCGTTTCCGGTAAGATCTTCAAAGTTTTGAAAAACACGGTTCCAGAAAACTTTTGGATCTTCTAAAACCCCCTGTGGTGTTCCATGATTTGTTGCCGCAATCCATGCTCTTACTACTCCTAAATCTTCATCACCGGTGAAGCGCATAATGGTGGGATGATATTGAAAGGCAACCTTATCGACGGTTTTATAGTGGTAGTCTGATGGAAAAGGTAATCTTGTGAACGACAAAGGGCGTTTACAAGAGCAACGAAATGGGTCATTTGTGAATAGTAAACATGCTCTTTCCAAAAAGTATAGGACGTTAGCTATTTAAGTGTATGTCGGTATCTAGCGGTACATAGGCTCAATCATGACAGTTGGATTTGGCGAATGAGGGGTCGCATTTATCGGAAAAATACTGAAGTAATCTAAAATAAATATTAGTAAGACAAATAAGAAAGCGAATTTTTTTAAGAAAAATTATATCTTAAAATATCATAATTATTAATTAAAATTCTAAAAACATATCTTGAGTCTTAAGAAACAAGAGGCGGTAGTAGTCTTATAAAAGGCAACAATGGTGGCATCCTCACTTACTAAAGTAAGTGCTGTTCCTCCTACTCTCCGTTCTCATAAAAGTTATCATCACCCAATGGGTAAACATCGGCGTTTTCATCCACATCGGTAGTACCCGCATCGGAAGTGAGGATGGCATCCTCCTCCTCACGGGGCCCAATTCACCCGTCTCGCAATCCTAGGAGGTGACGCTGCCAAATGTGCTCCGTGATATCGGCTTGCAAGAATCTCCAGCGGGCATGGCTCAGATAATACGCGCGGGCTTCGGCCACGTTACCTTGTACCAGAGGTGTATCTTCTCGTTCATCCAAAGTTGCCCATTAGTATCACGATACTCATGTTCCACACACATGTTATGCATAATTAAACACGCTCTCATAATAGTGTGTATGTCACGATGAGACCAGTAACGACAAGGATTCCTTATTATACCCCATTTCGACTTTAGACCACCAAAAGCACGCTCCACATCCTTCCTCTTTGCGTGGTGGTATTCATTAAATTTCTTTTGGATGGGCGGCATAACATCACGTTTCTTATAGCTATGGACCACCCCAGGCATTTCGTTGTAGATGCCGTCCACCAGATAGTATCCATGTTTGTACTCGTTGCCCATGATACGGAAATTGCAAGGGGGGGCTAACGCGTCTTTGTCTCTGTCAAATAATCCCGACTGCGCCAACACATTCAAGTCGTTGTTAGACCCGGGCTCGCCAAAAAAACAGTGCCAGAACCATCTATCGTACGATGCCACTGCCTGGAGAACAAGGTTTGGCTTCTTATGGTGTCCCACGTGTCGCCCTGCTTCTTCAGTAGGACATAACCTCCACTCCCAATGGGTGCAATCGAGGCTTCCTAGCATTCCAGGAAAACCACGAGATGCGTTTTGAGCCAATAACCTCTTAGTATCTTCGGTTGTTGGGAGCCTCATGTAACGGTCGTTAAATTCCAAAAGTAGTGCATCCATAAACTTCTTAGCATACATGTATATTGTTGTAGCAGCCATCGCGGTGTAATCGTCTAAGCTATCCGCCGCCACCCCCTTTGCAGGTGTTTCATGACGGCAAGCATTTTCATATGAGGAGTGTGACCAGGGATGTTACACGCATCTCTTCGCTGCAAAAAATCGGGATCTCTAGCGCAAATTTGAGGCAGTATTCTAAGAAAAACTTCTCGGGGCAAACCATGGCGTCCCTTAAAACGGCTGAGGTCCAAAACTGCATCCAGGGGTTAAAGTAGTCTGCATCATCGGCATCTGCCTCCACACGACATCGGTGTACGGTTCTTCTAGTCAAGACTGTCTGCCGGTTCGGGTTGGTGCAAGTCATGCGCCTCTGCAAAATTTCTTTGATGCATGACGACAAAATCTCCATGGCTATCATCGTGGTTCCGTTTCGGGTATGTCGCCTCTCTCCGTCGGCGCATATATCTAACGATGTGCGACTCCATTTTCAGCTAAATATCAATTGAAATCATCATGGCAACGGATTTAAAACGGGGTATTGTTTTGTAAGCGGAATTAAGAAAATTAAAAATAACGCACTTATACATGGGATATGAACAACATAAAAAAGGGATAAGACGAGGACCAACATACATGAGGAAAAACTTATTATATCATACAAGAACTAAATAGCAAACATGTACTACGCCCTAGCTAATCAACCGAATTTTATCTGGTTTTACTAGAGTAACCCAAAAAACTGACTATCTGGCACAACATCCATATCAGCTCCATCATCACCTCTAGGACCACTACCCTGCACACTACCTGGCCAACTACCACCCAAGCTAAGCCCTAAAAAATCACTTGAGGTGGGTAAGTCACTAATCATCAGGGAGGCATGATCCAATAACGGGTTATGCTGCGGAGGGGGTTACTATCATGATGGTGAGGGACATAATAAGCATTCGAAGGGGAAGGGTCTCGGTAGGACGCTTGCGACGGTGTTGGGTTTCCGGCAAGGATACTCCAGCGCAATATGTGGTGGGAAATGTCATTCTTCGACTTGAATAGAATTGGCCTTGGATGTTAGGAAGCTGCGATGGGTAGTGGGGGTGTTATAAACCGCTCGACGGCGACTCTCATCATATGCCACACATGCGCTACTCTACGAATCGGCCGGTATGCCTCCCATAAACTGCGTAACTCTTCCTAAAAAACAAAATAAAGTTTTTTAAACAATTATGTCTAACAATGAAGAAACTACAAATGAAAATGAAGATGAGATATAAAATGACTAACCTCAGAGACGTTGACGTCAGAAAAATTGTATGGGTTCTCTCCTTCCATGGGGACTGGAACTAGCTCCTCAAACGAATCTTTGTAGAAGGGCAAGTCCCATTGTAGGTTTGGGAGTTGCCTCATGGACTGTCCGGCTTGGTCGTATGTGTATGTCTGGGATGACATGCTAGGGGGTGGACCTCGGGGCATCAAACTACGGGGTATACCGCCGTGACCAACTCCGATATCATCATGTGTGTCTATGTGAGTTGTTTTGGTCCTAAGGGCCCCCACGCTATGAGTTTTCCAAAATTTGGAATACACTTCTTCAGCGACAGGAAAAAAGTGATCACTAACCTCAACCTCCATACCATCTACTACGTCCTCCAATCTAGGTGGGTTGCATGGGATAACTATCGCACCAAACACCTGCCTCATACACCTCTCGGCCAGATAAACCGAAGCTCTCGCACCATCCTTGTCCTTAAAGACACATCTCCTCTTAGACATCTCTAGTGCGGTTTGGAATGCATCCGTGTGTTGGTGTTCACTATCCCCAAACCGGGGGTCCCAGGATAACCGCATCACCCATCCTAATATCTATCTCGGCGCGTGCATCGGAGAGTGTTTGTGAAGATCTTTTTGTCCCTTACTCCTAAGGTTCAATGCATTAAATAGACTTATAGCCGGGTGTGGATCCAGTTCATCATCTCTCAGGTTTTCCTTCAAAACAGGTTGACAATTACGGAAATAAAAATAATACCAGAACTCTAAGATCATCGACATGCCACCCATATCCTTCTGTTTGCACGAACTCCAGTCATCCAGTGTTTGTACGAGACGCCCAAAGTTGGAGTACCCCAATCATAAGACCCAACAGCATCCAAATTATCCAACACTATACACCATCGTTTATCTACTCTAACACTACAGTCTGCAAACAAAAAAGAACCAATACACCAGAGCAAGAACATTCTAGTCAGTTCTTCCGCAATGATCATGTGATTGTCAACATTGTCCCTACTTAGAATGAAATTAGACAAGTGAGAAACTCGCATCGTGCATGCCTTGGAATCATAATCTCCCGTTCTCACATCATGTCGTCTTCTCTGTTCCATAACATCCAACACACCCCGGAAATACCTAGCATCCATAGCTTCTACTTCTTGCGCCGTCATTGTTTCCTTTGGTAATTCTGGTATTGGCTTACCTCCTCCAATTGGAATACCAGTCAGACGATAGAAATCTAGAGGAGTCAAACCTATTTCGAACTCTTTGAAGTGAAAAGTTCTAGTCTTCTTCCACCACCTCTCACATATAGCTTCGGTTAATCCTTTATCCCCATACTTAAAATGAAATTGGAATATAGACTCTAAACCACAACATTGAAGAATTAATAATGCACGGGGGTTGTTTCTAACCACTATCTTATAAAATTTATTAAGGTTGGTCCAAGTGCTCCTAAATGTTCCGTCGCGCTTATCTACTAAGTTGTCGGCCTTATGTTGTATCTCGCCGTCACCTTGAGATAGTTGGGATAACTTCTCATACCTAGACCAATCGATATCCTCCATAATCTAAAAGGAAAAAGACCGAGGGAAGCACAATCAACATGTGAATAACAAATATCAAACGCCTATGTTAATCTATGCACAATCAACATATGAATTCACACGTTCACATATCGATCACATGGAGGGATGCACATTGCTCAAATGAAAATCTTAGTCAAAGTGATACTAACAACATCAATTACACCACTTGAATCTTCTAAACATCAACTCAAAAGAATACATGACTTAATCCTAAAAACACATTGCAAAATGATATAAACCACAAAATCAATTTCCAACAAAATCATATAAACAACAAAATCATATAAACAACAAATTCATATTAACAACATCATATTAACAACATCGGTTTGCCCACAAAATCATAACAACATCAAATTCATATTAACTACATCATATTAACAACATCAATTTCCATCAAATTCATATTAACTACATCATATCAAAATCATATTAACCAAAATCATAACAACATCAATTTAACCCATATAATAAAAATCATAACAACATCAATTTAACCCATATAATCAAAATCATAACAACATCAATTTAACCCATATAACCATCAAAAACATAACAACGTCAATTTAACCCATATAATCAATTTTACCCAAAATCATATTAACAAAAACCATATAATCAATTTCACCCAAAATCACCTAAATTAACCCCAAATAACATAAACCCTAATTCCACATTTTAATTTTTGAAATTAAATCAACAATCATCCTCTTGATCAATCAACATATTCAACATGATTTATTAATTAGCTTCTAAATCACACCATTAAAACACAAATCAAAAACAAAAAATCAAATGAATCAATCAAAAAAAAAAAATTTACCTACCTTGTGTGGAAATGCTTATCAAATCGCTCCAAAACACCACCAACAGTTTCCCCTCCTCTTCTACAACATACCCTTGCTAGAGCACAGCCACTTCCTCACAAAATCGCCTTAAAAAAATGGGTGAAATCGGGTTTGGGGTTTTATTTTGAAGAACCAAAGAGAAAAAATGAAAAAACGAGATGCGGGAAGGGCGAGTCTGGATGTTTTTGGTGTTTAAATGAAACGCGAGTTTCTAGCTGCGTATTGACCGATCAACAAGGTCAATACGCGTTAGAAGCTGCGCTTTTGATTTACCAATGAAACGCGTTTTCTAGCTGCGTGCCACGCGAGGTTCAAGCTGCGTATTAGCTACGAAACTTGGATCCCCGTTACGCCTAGGCGGCTGGTTGGGTGACGTGGATCCAAGTTTTGCTGAATCTTGGACCACGATTGGGGCTAGCCTTAAATCGACTTTCGATTCAGATTGAGTCGACATCGAGTCAGATTCAGACCCCGCTTCATAACATCAATGCAAGTTATAACGATGTTATCTCTTGAATGACTAAATATTGGGGATAATCAAAATGAAACAGAAGTAAGGTTATGAGATAAACGAACACACAACCCCTGAGAAGCGAGTCAAGGATGTTAACATTCTTCAACAGTCATGTTTGGGATATTGATCATTGAAGTTGTACCTATCTCAAATGCCTTTAAGTCAAATGTATAAACCAATGTAGTTAATATCGGATATCGGTTTATATCGGTCAGGAAGGATACACTGGTACGACTTTATATCGGGGATATTATCGTTCAAATATCGTTATAATATCGGTTCCAGATTTAGAGACTATAATTTTATAGCTGCCATCAAATGATAAATAAACAAGTTCAAACTAATTTGAAGCTAAACAATAAAATCCAGGATCATATGAAGATAAACAATAACTAAATGGTAATACTAATTTGATCCTATTTGTATCATCTATAAAATCCACCTTTAGAGATAAAAGAGGAAAACAAATTGATGGCTAAAATACCCAAATTTTTGTTTAAAGAACTTGTTTTTGTATGTAAAATGTCCCTGCAATCATAACATCTAACAAGATGGCATTTCCTATCTAGAGTTTCACAACAAAAATCACAATCAAAGCAAAAAATGAGAGTAATTATCACAAGATTCAAAACCCTAACCTTTTGTTGGTCAATAATTTCTGAAATTCAGATCAAGAAGATCAATAACCAAAAATTCCTTCCTTATATTGGATTCTCACTCATGATATTGAGAAAAAAGAACATTATTTGTTGAATTTTCACGATCTGTTTCTTCCACTTAAGCTCTCTTCTCCTTTCACTTGTTTTTAATTTGAAGTGAAAATGAGTTTTAGGGATTTATCGAATACCCGTCTTTGAAAACCAAAAATATCCTTAATCTTAACAGAAAAGGACTACTTTAACAAATATCGGTTTTTCGTCGAAATGTCGTACCGGTTCGTATTGGCCGATATTATCGTAGGAATACCGTATCGACGATATTGTGGTTATCGTATCCTCTGGTACCGATATCCGAAATTTCCCCGATATATTGGCTGTATCGGCCGATATTGACTACATTGGTATAAACTAAGTCAGACCTCGAATCCCACAACAAAAAATTGAAAAGACAAATAGTTCGACATTTGACTTGTATCGAGTTAAATATGGAGTGAGATTCAGATTCCACGTCATATTCAAACAAACAAGGCGTAAGGTTATGGTTTCGTGTTGAATTAGTACGAAATGGTTGGTTCAAGACGGTTCATAAACTTTGTTATATATTCAATTTACGGAAAAAACAAAAAATTACTTAATTTAAGTTTGAGGGAGGATCATTTGTGCCGGGCTCTCATTTGACAAGTTTTAACGAGGCTCATTTTGTTCGTTAGATGGAGAAATATAGGCAATTTTGAGATTAATCTAATATAATATGGGTTGTAGGGTTTAAGCATTACCCATCTCGTGGCTTCTTTTTCTTTTCGATTTTACTTTCTCTTTTCTTATTCTTCTTTCGTTCTCCCTTCTGTGATATCTCCCCAAAATGATAATATGGATTATTCAGTTCTTACTTCTTTGGAACGTAATTCCAACGAAATCTTTCTTAATTATCTTAGAATATCATGAATTAAAATTTTGCAAACCTTAACTTTAAGATTCAGGATTAACTCTCAACCTTTGGAATCTTTGAATGCCTAAGATTGAGATAACATTTCTGAGGTCAATAAACTGTATAGCTTCATCAATTTGGTAGGAAAATATCATGTTATGTAAAGCTAAACTAGGGAAAGAGGATGAAAACCCTTGATTAATTAACATAAATACTAAAACAACTAACAGACTGCTCTTAAACCCTAGAAATCAAAATCATGATTTTATAGTTGTGCAATGTTTGGTGTTTTTGGTTTTTGTCGTTCATAATTAACGCTCTCAAACTCCAACTTTGCTTTTATTTTCCCAATCTCATGGTGTAATGGATCATCAACGAATCGAAATGCTTCAAAAAAAAAAAAATAAAAAAATCAACGAATCAGGACTTTTGTTTAAATTACAAAATTACATCACAAATTCAATCTATTGTTCTTGGTTCAAATACGCTAAAGAAGTTGGGGATTTTTTCTAACATCTCATGGAAAAAATGTGTGAGAAAGACATCATAGATTAGGCGAGAAGAGAGCGTAACATTAAAAAAGTCATAGATTGCGGTTAAATCCACGATAACCCATATTCCTTGAATTAATCTCGGCCCGTCTCTATTTTTCCATCTAACGGCATGTTAAAACATGTCAAATAGGAGCACTGTCGGCCCGATCCTCTCGGTTTGAGTTTATGCAATTGTTAAAGATTTATAGACCAACAAATAGGTGCGGAAATATCTTGTGAGATAAGATAGGGTCTTGTTTTTCATGACTATTTTTTTTTATAGTAATAAGAATTTTATTAATGAGGGATAGGCATAATATGCCACTGAAATAATGACTTCAATCTAAGGAGAAAAATCTTTGAACACCTTTAACATCAACTTATCTAATCTAACTTTCCTAGAAAATTTATGCCTTAATTATTGTAATCTCTTTTGACATGAGAGAAAATAGGGTCTTGTTTTTCATGAATATTAACACACTCCATTTTCATAGAAACTATGTCAAAGCAGAGAAGAAACAAAATACATTGTGGAGTCGACGTTTTTTTCGACAACAAATAGCTCGGTCTCTTAGTTTTGCGAATTTATGCACTTCATAATTTTTCTCTTTTGTATGTACATCAAAATTATCTGTCACACTAAACTTACGTTAATGATTAGGTGACACAGGCAAAAATAATACTTAATAATCTCAAACCGTGTATAATTTGCTCTAATGGTTTATATCAAGTGTTTTGGATGGACCGGAACAATTATCTATGTAACTTAACGATTTAATGGAGATATTTCGCTATTTTTTTCTAGGTCTAAAATATTATTTTTTTATAATTTAACTACTAGGTATCACCGGGGCCTTACGGCCCCGGCTCAACCTCTCATTATTGTGTTAAGTTTACATACTATATTTCTTTACAATCTCATCATTAAATCGCTGGTGCTTTTCTTCGAAAGTACAACATGATAGTTTTTCTTGGCAAAACAAATGTGGTTCACTTAACATGTTGTGAGTCTAATCTACATCCAAGCTCCCTGTTTAGTAAAACCAATTGGTATATCAACTGTTTAATTTGGAACTTAAAAGTATTTCAATTTGTAACCAATTTTCATTGGTTAAAAGAGGTTTGACCCTCAATGATCTTCGCATGTTATTGTTGATTTAGTGAAGATATTACTCTTTGTGAATTTAAGGTACTCCTCGATCATGAAAACGCATATTATACGACCATTAATGATGCAATGTATTTCATGAAACACATGCCGATAGGAAAAAATAATATAATATTGTTTCTTCTTATCACCCAAAGATTGGTGTATATTCTTCAAGAAAAAATAGATTGTATAATATTTCAAACTGAAAGAATTTGGTTAGTTTATAGCAGATTAGTATATAATTAAAAATGTATATGATAGCACTTCGTTTTGAACGAGTTTTAACAAAATTGCGGCTAAAAATTTAACCCTTATAAAAGAGTGAACCAATAATTCCAAATAAAAAAATAATTAAAAGCCCTAGATAGGTACATATTCATACTAATTATGGTATGCATTTGTACGTATATCACGCTCAACGAAAAGAAGAAAATAGTAATATATGTTGGTTAAAATAAGACATAAAAACAACCGCAAAGTTTAATGTAAAACGTAGCATGACATTAACTTTTAATCATATTTGACTTTTGCTATTCATTTAACCCGAAACCAAAACTAAATGTATTTAAATCGTGTTCGGCTTCCCCTATTGTTACTTCAGTTATATTCTATATACTATATATATATAAGACCTTCTTTGCATATTTTTCATTATTTCTCGATCCCAAATTCTATCCATATTTACTTTGTATTTTTGTTATATATATTCTACGAATGTTAATATCTTACGTTCTTGACTTTTTTTTTTGTTCATCTTTGGAATAACAATTCCCAAATTCTTCTATTTGTTCTTCATATCCATGGTCTAAAAAAAAGACTCATATTATGATGCTTTGTATATATATGTTATGTTACTTGTTTTCTAGGAGAGAAATCACTTCTCCTTTATTTCTTTTAGTATTTTATTTTTCAAAACAATGTTTGGAAAATAAAAAAATTATTTTTGAACGCTTCAATGAAGTAACTATACTTTTTTGCATTCGGACTCTCATTAGAGTGAATATTTTTAAATGATTTTCCTCAATGTATAATCTTTAAGCATTTCTTGCCTTGTGACAATAGATGAGTTGCGAAATGTTTTCCTACATTGTTGATTTAAATCAGTGTTATTCAATTGTAAGAATTGACAAAACGTATTTCCATATAATTAAAATTATATTAATTTCTTCGCTTAAGGAAATCAGTTTCCTAAGATAACTTAAATTGTTGATTTTTTTAGTATTGATTCCAAAATAGTATAACTAAGTTTACTTGGATTTTTGGCGCAATATTGCCCATATCAAAATAGGCTAGTATTTATTTGTACCTATTAGATGACTCTACTATGCATACATACCCGACCTTTACTCGATTATTACCAAACACTTTCCTTAAAAAAATATTACCCAACATTTTTTTAATTCTAATTTTTTTGAACCTTAATACTACTTCTTATCCAAAAAAAAAAAAAAGCTGTCTTTTTTCTTACATTTTTTTTTTTCGTTTAAGAATTTAAGTGAGAGGAATCAGTGATGAATCCATATTATGGATATGGAGTAGATGAATCCATATTATGGATTTTTGAATATATCATTCGAATATTTAGTATCACGCTTTTATTTCCATAAAAATGTATTATCTAATATGGAATCACTTAATTTATTTTAGGGTTTTAGGTTGAGAATCTTGTATCTTGAATTGAAGATTGATTTAGCAAAAATCCTCAAGGAATTTCAAGAGTGGTGCTAATATATGTTACTTGTCTTGCTAGTAACGGGCATGGAGGCAATTATCTAGTAAAAAGATGTTGACTTAGTCGTGCGGTATGTACATACTCTAGTTTAGACCATTGCATCGAATTTGAGAATTGTTGTAAGTAAATTTTTCAAATATGAGCACCATTGTAAATAGGGATGCACATGGGCGATGCAGTGCGGGGTTTCCCAGAACCCGGTACATGTACCTTCTAGTGATAGGTTCCATGTTCTAGTACTGTACATATACATGCTCCCAGAGGCCGTCCGTATTTTTACACCTGCAACCTAGATCACTTCCACTGAAACTCGGTTTCATTCTTGTCTTCAACAGATTCATCACTCACAACAAACAAAAATGCAAAACCAGTACTCTTCTCTGATATGAACAACAATAAGATTTTGTTTCCCTGATTTAACTTCCAAATTTTCTTATTCTTGTTGAATCTCTCAACACCCTAGAACAACATTGAAATCAAAGCTGGTTTCTCGGTGAAACTCGAGATCAAATCCCTCTAGTATTTAACCACAACACCCATCTCCGATTTCTTTTTTTCTCGCATCCACATTAGTTCATTGTAGTAGTAACTTCAAACCCTTACCAAACTCTTCTCAGATCAACAATCCGTCAAATCCCTTCATCTCTCATGAACCCTTGTTGCGAATCAATACAACCAACATCAAATTCATATCGAATACCAATGTTATTCTTCATCTCGATTACAAAACCTAGATTTCAATTCCATATAGATTCGAGAATTCTTCTCAATCATTTTTAATTAACAACATCGGACATTTTCTTCTTTGTTTTGAATCATCATTAATTAACAACATAAAACATTACTGCATCGAACATTATCTTCAATCATCACAGGTTTCTCTCGGCTGCAGGATGAAATTGGGGAAGAACATAAAAATGAAAAGTGAAACTTAGATAAGACTATATATTTAACCTAAAATGATCAACTATGATTAGATAACCTTTAGATGAACGGCTAGGATATATATAAGATCAAGGGATAAGTTTAACTGGGTTTACGGGTACCGGTACTGACACGAATAGGTTCAAAACCGTTCCATGTACCGACTCTTCTACCGGTTCTAGTTTTCATTCTCATTCCCTTTACCGCATACACCGGTTCCGGTACGATCTTTGGGACGGTTCGCTGAGTTTCGATCAAGGTCTTGTACAACCATAATTGTAAAGGTATTATAAAACATGGGTTATTAAAATTGAATAATATCTTTGTCAAAATCTATATTATCTTAGATTCAACCATTATATTATTAAACATTATTTTGATATTTAGAATTTTATATTCGTGTACCAATTGAACTCATTTTTGTTTCGCATTATTTCAAGGGTCAGAGATGCTGTCAAATGTGTTTGTGTTCCAGGGTAGTTAGCGCATATTATATATCTAAATGATTTACCTTATCCTTGCCACTATTACTAACCCTGTTAGCCCAACCTTTTTTGGTTAATAGGGTTAACAGAAGTTGCAAGGAAGGACAACTCAATGAACTCATTTATTTAAATCTAAGTCTTGATGGGACATAGATGTATTTAGCTTAGTTAGATCCTTTATTGCGAGACATTATCAAGGTATACATATGTGCTTATTTGACTTAGTAAAATCCTTTGTGATGGACATTATAAATTTGCGAGTTTATAACAATGGAAAACGATATTGTCCTTTAAGTATGTACCTAATTACTCCAACTTAGAAACTAAAGAATGCATATACCTAAGAAAATCCTGAGAATAGTTGAAGGTATGTATAAAGTATTTGAGTTTTCTAGAACTTTTTATAATTTGATGCAACAACATAGTAATATTTGGTAATCATTGATTGGTCATGGTAATGTTGCTACTCAAACACAAAAATATTAATGTTTGTGTTATCCAATCTTTGGTTTTAAAGCTAACCATCAAGTATGAACTTATCCCAATTTTTATTTTCTCAATCTTTAACTTATGTTGCAGATATAAAGTTGTATCCCTTTTAACTATATTGAGTTACACGTGCTTAGTTTTGATTAAGGTTTAGATTTTAGACCTTATGTCCATAATAATATGATTGTTTCAACACATTAGGCGAATTCTCTTATCGATATCTAATTTAATCTACAACGTGTATACAACGATTTTGCAAAATATGCAATTCAATACAACCAATGATTTTGTAAAATAAAATTTACGTGTTGTAGTAGATCTATTTCCAATAAATAAGAATCATATTATTATGATTAATCCAAGATATTTTGTTAACAGGGAAAGTTTTGTAAACAAAGTTAACCTAATGCATCGATATTTTACACTTGGGTGGACGTTCTAGCCTGCTTAGGTTTGTGCTTATGTCATAGAATTATTTGTGCGCTCAATATCTTTGCGGAAAAAATAACTTAAATCATTTATATCTATGATAGTTTTAAACTACAATAATAAAACAGTTTTAAACTTTCATATATAATCCAGTTAAACATTATTGGCCAACAATGTTGGCTTATAGTTTTTTACAGCAGTATCAACCTTGTCCATTGACTTAGTTGCATCATACACGATTCTTTGTTGTCCTGGAAGATGAATAAACAATCGAAATTCATTAGATTCTTCCTGATGCATTGAGTGATCGTATAAACGCCAGGTAACCTCAAGTGGCCCAATGTACCATGCATCAATATACTATTGCACCCCAATCACATTCACCGACAATTAGTGTTGCATGATTGTGACCTTTATAGATATATTTGTATATGTATTTAACATCCCTTACACCCCAACAGATCTGAACATTAATATGGCAGTTGAACATCATCCTACACAAATATGGGTTGTACAGAACACCATTTGTGTTGTTCGCTTTGTATCCCCTGCGGAAAATAAATTCCTTCTCATTATTGCAACAGTGATATACTGGATATCATATGATGTATTCTCTCAGTATGTTTCACCGGATATCATCTGCTGTATTCTCGATTCTTCAACACATGAATTCCACATCGCATGGTTCATGTACCATGCATTTCTTAACAATCTCAAATAAAACTGGATCAGTATTTTATCCAGAAATTCTGCACACACAAATTTATCAACCTGTTTAACTGTCTTAATTCTTTTCAGGACCACCTAAGAATATAAAAGCATGTATATGAGGCAAACCATTCTGAATTGAAATTGGCAAAACATGATGTTATTCCAGTCTTTGTCTAATTTTTGATATTTTGTGAACTTTGTGCGTCTTCTCCTTTCATTGTACATAGATATGATCCTATTGTAATGATATTTAATCCCAATATTTTTTAGATTCATAAAACTCAATCGAATATAATATTGCGAAACGGTGGTCTCGTACTACATATATTGTTCTCCATGTATTTCCCCATCCAATTCATATTTGTCACTGGAATCCATCGGTTTTTTATTAAGGAAATAACGGTTACATGTGTCGGATTCTTTAATTTGCTTTGACGTACCTTACATTAGTTGATTGATCACGCTCTGTTCTTTATTTATTGCACTATTTTGATCCAAAGTTTGAATTATCTTGTTGTGGAGAGCTATTATTGTTCTCCAAGACCATATTTTTTATTGTTCTCAAACTTCACTTGTTGTAGTATGAAAACTCTATTATTTTCCGGGTTTATGTAGCAGTAAACCTTGTTATTTTGTTGGTTTATACATCCTATTTTTTATGTCATCTTGTGATTCGTATGTTTGAGTATTTACGAAATTCTAAATGATTTCGGAAATCGTCTAGTTTAGGAAACTATGTATATTGTACTTATGTATATTTGTGTTATGCACGTGTATTATGTAAATTTTTCTTTTTCACCTCGTAAGCTAGTTCACTAAACCTGTAACTTGATTTTAATCATCGAAATTAACAAATTTCACAAAGTCACACGACAAAAAATTACTCGATAAATTCTTAAAAAGGGTTATTCATCGAAACCCAGACATTGTGTTTACTGGGGTAAAGAAAAATCTATAGATTATGAAGCTAATCAGTTGTGTTGGCTGTGAATTATCTCCTTATCTTTAGTCTGTAATCCTTGTGTCCCGGAAGTGCCGGAACTCTTTAAAAAAAGTATTATAGATATGTGATAGGTACTGGCATTGCAACCATCTATTCTTTATTTCGTTGTTGATTCTCCACATGTGCTTGAATTTAATTTGATGCAACCATTTATCCTCTATTGCACTGCTAAATATCCGAGCATCTTGAGAAACTATACTCGGTTATTGTGAACATTGATTTTCCACCTCAGTAAGTTTGATTTGTTCTTGGTAGTATTGACCCTCTAACTTGATCTTACTCATGGAAATTGAACAAATCTCACAAACCATAGGATAAACAGTTACTCGGAGATGAATATCTTTCTCTTATTGTTTACATCAAGCAGTTGGAGAATGACTGAACTGCGATTGGTGGTCTAAGATATTGGGATCACACCTGAATCTAGAGCTTTTGTAGGATTGTCGAAGTTTTTCACTATTTTCATTCGTTTTACTAAGTTATCTTTCTTGCTCAATAAGACAAATCTTATAAAGATACTCGATCAGTATACCCTAAGTAAGATTTTCAACCATTGTTAGGAGAATATTTCAATGCTTTTCTCTTCCTGAAATAGTTGTTTACTTTGCTAGTCTTTATCAAAACAGAAAATTAGTCATTAGAAGAAGAAAAAAGGAAGTCAAGACAATTGGAAGTAGGATTAATGATGTCAATGTACACCTCCAATTCCTTCAGTTCAATATCTGGCTGCATGACATGGAAATTAGAAGATAATCGGCCATCTTCCCTCATTTAACCTTTGAAAAGACAGAGCTACTGCGTTATCTATCTACATTGCATTATCTACCAATCATACATGATCCCAATACCAATGAAGGTGGCATTTAACATAACAATAACACAAAAAATAGTTGTTACCTGTTAAAATATATGGTTAATATTACAAATGAATTTCATGGTTAAACCTTTTATTATTACTTAATTAACATCAATAAAGATACATTGTAGCCTAACCTGAAACCAAGGCCTTAACGCTGTCAAAAGGTAAATAAGTGACACAACATAAGTGATATAAATAGGCCCAGAACAAATTTAACATTGAACTAAAAAAGAAAAAATTAAGGCTCTAGAACTTTGAGAATAAAAACCTGACCATGTCTGCATCTGATGTCTTATATTATCGCATGAGTTTTTAAAAACAAATAACCAAGGATACCATTTAAAATCATGACCACGGGTAGTGTAAACCCAACTATTCACAATATAATATGGCTCTATGCTTATGCTTATGTTAAAGTATGCTTCGATCTTATAATTAATTATGAACCATCTAATATATCCATCCATATCCCACTTTATTGTTCTTGTAGTTATTATTTCTTTTTCCTTACTTTATATAAATTACAATGGCATACGTTGGGTTGGCCTAGCTATGTCCAGAATTGAGATGCTTGTGGTTGAGATTCTGACGAATCAAGTAGCTCTTTTTTTCTTCATGATGACTGAATACATTCCACGATGAGTATTACTTTTACCTTCATGCCAGCATCACGCAAATGTTGCACTTGTGAGTTGCACTTTCGCATGTAAATTGGTTTCCCATCTCTTGATTCATCACTTTCCGTTTTACTATTGCCCTCTTCCCAACAAAAAAACTGGACAATACTTCTGCATCAATCTCTTGATCCCCAGCTTTGTTACAATTAATCTTATAATATATGTAAGATCAACTTGGTTTAGAATCTCTGTGGGATACAGCTACACTTCTTCGGCATAATTTTTGGAAGCCAAAGATGTAGAATTCATGCTTAAGTATACACACTACCCTCCTCAAAATAGGGGTACCATGCGCCTATTTATTTCAAGGACTTTATCAGTGTGAGGCATATTCTTCTGAGATGAGAAAATCACTCTCAGTTGATAAAAATAGATGACTCTCTTTATGAGTATTGATTGTTCCATGAATCCCCTCACTAATGTGACTCAGAAGATTTCTTAGGTGTCGGATTTCTATCATGCCTGCGATTCATCCAACAATTCATATATTAGCACAAATCTAAGATTGTTATATATCTATGTGATCAAACACGCAAATAACTCAATGTTCCTTTCAAAACAACAAAAGATAAATTAAAAAGTATAAGCTTACGTCCAATTTACTCTTGAGAATGAAAACAATCCTACATTCTTTGAAAATTTATCGACGTGTGCTTCATATATATAAGAGTATATATATAGAGGTGTAAATTGGGCCGGACCAGCACGTTTGTGGCACAACACATCATGTTTAAATTCAATCACAACATGGCATAACACGTGACCTGGCACAGCAAGGGCACAACATGTTAGCTTAGTGTGATGTACTGTGCCAGAAAAATAGGCATATCAGCACGGCACAACACGTGTCACGTATTACACACACGGCATGCGAAGAAAGCACGCCAAATTATGCCTAAAATAGAACACAATACATCACATTTCATGCATATTAAAAAGTCTTTATTTTAGCTAGTTTTTGACATTTTTTTTCGTTATCTTTGATTAATTTTTATAATAATACATATACTAACTAAAATATCTGAAAAATATTTGTTTCGGAAATCATAAAATAAGTGGGTTAGCACAGCCCAGCACATCACAACACGTCATTTAGCACGCACAACACAACACGTCTGAGTCTCTCAGCACAACCAAAGACAACACATAGCACTACACGTGGCTTCATGGGCAATGCATGCGAGGGCCGGCACGTTTTACACCTCTCCCTATATATATATATAAGAACATTGTATACATAAAATATATATATATATATATATATATATATATATATAATATATAATGCATCCTACATGACTGGATTTAGGTTTTTTAATCTACGATATCAAATAAGTATAGTATTTTCTTAATGGATTTGGACTATCCAAAGCGAAGACACGTGATAGACGCAAGCATGAAAGTGAATGTTGGTCACATACAATATTTTTACAATTCTAATAAATTCCAAAGTTATCTATCATAAGAGAAGATATAAGAACCACAATGGAAGCTCCAAATACACATGGACATTTTGCATGTTTAACACAAAGACGGTAATGGCCATCAAAAGCACATTTAAAAGAGCTTAGAACTTTCTGACGACAATGGTCACTAATGTTTGGTAATCTCATATTTTGTCTAATCCCCAAAATTTGTTTTAGACTTGGGACTCAATTGAATACCCCAAACCACGTTTTGCTCTCCAGGGGAGACCACTTTACATTGAAATTATTGAGTTCAAACTAAGGTTAAAAGCCTTGTGTGTATCATTTACTACCTTGCATAAATTAAGGATTCCTTGAGGGTCTTAGCGTTTTCCATCATATCATTGCCAATAACTGAAATGAAATTTCTTTTTCAGTTTGTTTAATACTCTTTAAAAACATCGCGACGTGGTATAAAAAAGAAACAAATTACGTCTACTGATTATCTAAAAAGGAAACCATAAAAGTCACTAATTAATGGAAGATGTACTTTAACAGGACCCAAAGACCATAACCCTGCTCATACTGTAATGTCAAAATTAGCTACCGACATTAATTTAAGACAACCTATCATAGTAAACAAACCAAAAAGTCTGAAAACCCTGCAAGAGCTTTGTAATATAGTTTTCCACTGCCAACAGACACAAACTAAGTAGGAATATGGGGCCTCATTTCCTTGGTTGGGAACACCATGGGGACCTTTGCAAAGCTTCTTCACAAATACTCGAGGATACACTTCCTAAAATGAGGCCTCATAACTACCAGTCAAGTTTGAAGAGCTCAAGCGAAAGCCTGATTTCAATTCAGTAACCGAACGCAAGTATCCAGCTGAAAATGGTTTTTCTGCTGAAATAATGTTGTCGAGAGAACCTGCAAATACTGAATCCTGGCCCAAGCAAGTGTTCGAAATACCAAAGAAGCGTGAAGCCTACCCGAACACCATAAACGTTAAATTATCATTCACAATTTACAACGGGGAACAAAATGAAATTTCTAAATAGCTCAAATATGAGCTATTTAGAAAATTTATTAACCAAAAGCAGAAGTGGGAAACAGGTGCAAACCGTGGTTGTTCTCAACTGATACCGAGTTAGTATTTACACATCTAATTATCACCATTTTCAAAAGCAGCATAGATTAGATGTACAAATACTAACCCAGTTCAGTTAGCAACTGCTCCTTCTTCCAAACTTGCAAAAGAAATTTTGAAAAAGGCAGCCAATTGATGGGAACTTGCAAACAACGTTGTTATGTGTTTCATTGTTTTTCAAACACTTGGAAAAAAGATTGGAGAGTTAATTAGAGTTAAGACTGTCTTTATTCAGGTGGAGCTATCAACTATACGCAACAACATACACTAATCAAAATGTATAATCAGTTGAACTTTTCAGTTGAAATAAGCCTGAAAATGTTTCTGCAAGTTAAATGTTTATCGGATCTCAATGCTGACTATTAAGATCCGACTTTCAAAAAAATGCACATGGAAATCTCTACAGCCAAATATTACCTAGATGAAGAAAATGGATACGATTGCTTAGTCAAGCTCCAATTTCTAAGATAACCAAGTGCATATAAGATTATATTATCCAAAGTGAGCCCAACAGATCACGTAAGAGAGTTTTTGGGAGATCAATATCTTGAATTACAAAATAAACTTTGAATGCTAAAATTACATAGAAAAAAAAGTTGGGAATAATTACCTCCAATAAATTAGGATCAACATGGCACCCGTAAGCATCAATGTTACCTCTTCCCTGATCCATCATGTCTTATTGCATTCTATACAAAAGTACAAAAAAAATTAACAATACTTAAGAATGCAAAATTCGCAAACATGCAACAATAAACACAAAGTTCAATTGATACATTGGAATTAGAATTATAATAGACAACACATTTCCAGAATGGAGTTACCTGTTTTTTTATTTCTCCTTTGGTGGTTGTATAAACATGTCCCTGTACGAAGATAATGCCCAAATCTGGTGACTGGGTCTTACGGGATGCTGTAAACTTTGACTTTGTTTCCTTTCAAATCCTTGATTACGTAAAACCACATTCACTAAGTTTTAACGACTCCCTATCCTCCAACTTTGACTTCGTTTCCTTTCAAATCCTTGATTCTCATTAACCGCATTCACTAAGTTTTAAACCACACTCATGTTGCATAAGAACTTTATATCTCGTAATAGTCCATCATTAGATTTGCCTTCCTAGCTTTTCTGGATCAATTGTCTCTCTTAGGAAACTTATGATCTTTTTATGACCTATACCTTTCAAAGCAACAAATCCAAGTATAATGTAAGCGGAGTGATTCAAAGGAAAATCAAATAAATTGCCAATGCCAAAGACTTTTAGGAAGTGTGAAGCGCACAATACCGAAGTTGCAATGACCAAACTTGGATCTTTGGGCGAAGAAATAATGGTTTGCAGAGATAAGTGTTTCCAGTTCCATTATCCTTCCATAGACAAAGAACAAACCTCGTCTTTCTTCCACTAATTTGACACTCTTTCCATATATGCACTCTTGCCCGGGATCAAGTCCTTAATTTTATCAGCCTGTCAAATTCTTCCTAGAGTTCCGATTTTTTGTAGTCCATCTCCTTCATGATTACCATGCTTGACATATCAGGGTATGATATTTTCTGAAAAGGTATTTGCTAAAGCAAATGAACATTTTTTCCATCAAGATCTCTATATCCTGGGGTGAGAACATTGTTTCAACATATTTTCTAATTTGTTTAGATCTAAGCCTAAAATCATTGGACGGGACAAAAACTACAGAAATTTAAATATACAACAAAAGATAAATCTGAACTGCCTTTTCGACACGTTACCTGCCTTTACAGCTGCTTCCAAAATGGTGAAGATAGAACTACCTTTACTCTTCCAAAATGTCTACTGTCGCGAAGATCCGGTTACAGCTGCTTTAACTTAATGTTAAAAACATGACTTACTATATCATGTCGATTGCTTGGTTTATGCCCTGGTATGAATTTGAATATTTCGCATGGTCCTATAACCCTGCATATAGTAATCGCATTCTGATAGTGTTAAACGTAGTAGACGACAATACTATATCTTCATTCCCTTTTGTTCTGGGCTTGTATCTCCTTTTGCAATAACACCTCTTATACTCTGGTATAAATCCGTAGGAATTTATTTTTGATGGCCCCTAACATACCATCAGTCTTGCTTCCTTAATACATGTGAATGTATCTACCAGATATTGCTGGAACAGGCGACCTCCTCGGATCAGCGTATAACCCAGCTCACCCTTTTCTCTGTTGGATTCTAAATGAGTTGTTCCATTTCTTTTCTTTTTAGCACTTCCATCTTCACCATCTTTGTCATCTTCATCTTCATCCACATCATTTACACTCACTTTGTTGATCCATAACACCGCATATTCGTATGGTACCCAGTACCAATCCTTCTTGTAAGGAAACAAATTAGGATAATGCCATATAACTTGGATGTACTTGATATCCTCTTTAACCCCCTTATGTTTTCATGCAGCATGATGTCCCTTTTTGAGTTCATCTTTGTGCCGGGTATATATAAAGCAAATAACTCGGATTGATAGGAAAGATTATTTTCTTGCGAGTTTTAATCAGACTTATACTAACGTTGTTGATTTTTTCCTTAGTAAATCCGTATCTCCATGTCCTGAAAATTTTAGCATCCAGCATCTGTGATTGTTATACAAAATTCAGTGTTATTTCCTAAAAAAAAATGTGGAACCAAACAGAACAAAATTGTATCAACTACTAAACCACTATATAAGATGTTCCACAATTGAAATTCAGTTCTCGGACAACCACAATGTTGCGGAATCTATTCAACAGAAGCATTATTACTCCTACTAAGATGCAACAAAATGTATGTAAATTAAACTAAAAATCGTACTACGATTTTGAATTATATTTACCTTAAAGCAATGGAACTCGAATTCAACACAATTCTCTTGCTCCCACTTTAAAATGATGTACTAAGCTAATGTAACATAAGAACTATGAGAGACAGATAGTGTAAACTACTTGTCTTATTTGTTACCACAACCAGAATGAATTATATGCAACATTTGAATCATACTCTCTACTCTTAAATACACTACCAAATCATCAATTGAGTTTAACAATGAAATAGGGCGATGAAAGAAACAGGATCATGAATGAGCATAACCACCCAAAATCCACTTAATATTTCCAGTGAAAGTCCTTGTTGGAGGAAATCTGCTTCAGTTTCATAGCCTTATTCTCACCATCGAACAATTAAATGGACTTCAGGGTTGGCAATCTTAAAATACTACCATTAACAATAATTGTTCGAGAGCAAAATTTACACAATAGTAGTAACTACAGAGGTTTTGAGTACCTTGAAGTTTATTTGTTTATAGAAGCTTAGTTGATTAATTACAATAACTTCCTTTCCCACCACAGTGATCGCCTTTGGCGTTAGTCATCACCATCAATGGTTACAGTACTTGCGCAATTCAATTACTCATATCTGTGGCACTTGAATTACTACTTGGAAATTAACAATGCAAAAAACAAAATGGTAACCATAAAGACTGAATTTGGTGTGAATCGCACACACTACCTTCTGATTTGATGTCGGGCCACTACCATTGTGCCACGAGACTAAGTATTCATTAATGAACGGCTTAAACCATAAAACTACATGCAGGAAGAAATTAAATATGTCAAAATCAAAAATCTAAAGGAATAACAACACCACTGCTTTTGTGAATCTACCCAAACATAATAGCTCCCAAATGGTGGAGCATAAATATATTATGTTTCAACAAAGACCTGCAAGTTAAATTTTGCACTCTCTCTTTACTTAAAATATCATAACAAAATATTTCTTTAGTGCCTGCTTGTCCGTTAGTATGCATTCTCAGATAAGGCTTAATCATTGCACGAAGAGATCGTAAAAACTATCTAAGTGAAGATACAAGGTCAACGAAAATACTAAAAGTCACGAAGAGATCGTAAACACTACCAAAGTGAAGATACGAGTTCAATAAAAATACGCCCATGCTGCCAAAGCAGGCACAAAGAATATCAAGTTGTCTCTAGACAACATTCTCAAGAAGTTCTTACAAAATAAGTAAAGGTCATCTGAGTTTTACATTGGCCTATCTAGCTTGTATCAATCATTCCTCTATTATATCCAAAAACCGGGACGAAGGTGACTCGTTCTGAATTCTTCATATATGGTTAAGGTTCGTGCCCATTTTTATATATGGGGAACAAATTACTATTCCAGAAATTAGAAACTAAATGCATCACAAAATTTAATGTGTAAAGATAGGATGTAACACCATAACCATCAGTTTCAGCTGCATTTACGTTGAACATGATAAATTTACGTTGAACATGACAAAAAAGGAAATCAAAATAATACTAAAATGTAAAAAGAATATACTCCAACTAATGTTCAACAATCCTCTCCTACCGCCAAAACCAAAAAGGTAAACCTGCATCAATATATATGTTCATTGCAGCAGCGGTGATTATGCATTAATCAGCACGCTCTGCATGTTTTAAACTACTGTTAACACTTCTTCAGAATCTTTACCTCAAGAAAGTATCTAAAATGCCAACATATCCCTCATTGTAAAAAGAGAAAAAATGACCAAATTTATAAGATGCGCACCTTTTAATTTGTACTTTAAAATGCAGCGAGCCAAATAGATTTCACAAAGACACTATTTCAAACAACAGGAAAGCATGCATATAATTTTCAAAACCTTACGCTAATCTTACCAGTACCACCACCATCAACACCGATGTCCTAAGATGCATCTTAATTGGGGATGAAGTGCCCTGGCGAATATTCCTCGTGCGACAATAATCTCAACAACCCCGACACCAGTACACCTCCCTATATGCTGACATCATTACGTCAAAGAATAATGCAAGTAAACGCTTGCACCACAAAATTAAAACGAAAAAATTATGAAGAAGTGTTAAAGTTAAAGATTCGATCGTTGCCAGAAAAAGTAAAAAAAAATGGTAACTCTTGAAAAAAAGGATGCTAGAAATAACAGAGACTAAGTTCAATCATATTATACTAACTAAAGAGTCTAGTCCGTCATCCTGTACCTTGGGGGAAGAATAGAAGCTTCCACATGGCCGGTACTTGTTCAATAAAATCAGCATCATCAAGTTTCTTAGTTCTCTATTCAGAATATAAAAATGACACGGACTAAGTTTATATCACTATTATCCTCATTTGTCACATACAACATGGCAAGATTTTTCGATGTAAAGATTCTAAAATTTATAAAGTCGATGTAGTATGTGTTTATGAGATACCGCTTGATCAATAAGTAACTTAGGATTCTCAGACTCCAAGGACTTAGCAGCTTTTGTCCCTTTTAGCCATCAAAGCATCTTTGGATATGTTGCTTACTTAATTCTATCTTTTCTTATCATGCCCACCAAATCATGAAGTCGTACAATTGAAAGCATTTCTCCACCATCTACATTCTCAATCTGCCATTAATAAAAATAACACTCTCAATTTGGTTATGATCCAAAAAAGGAAGAGAAAATATCTTAGTCTCTTAGATTAATGTAACATGATCATACATGATTCTTATTCCAATAATGGTTCCAACAATTGAATAACTCCAAACATGCCCAACATGATCAAGATGGATGACTATTTCAAATGCGAGAGAGAATACTATTCATGGTCCAAACAACAGAAAACACACCATTTCCAGTAATTACATATTAGCTCAAAATTACAGGCAAACTTATTTTGAATGTTTTGATCAGCTGGCAATATTCATGTACATGTTCAGGATTTTAGCATTGGGATTTTAAAACCTCTGATCAATTGAGCAAACAAAAAACAAAATATTGTTTCTTATACAGTTTTTAAGAAAATAAACTTTAATACCTAATCGTTTCGACGCATGAATCCGATTACAACAACCCTAAAAAGCCGCACATCTTTCCGATTCTACACCCTGTAAAAAAAACCTTAGAAAACAATTAACAAACCCTAATTAATACAATTAAATTCAGAGACTACATCAGAGAGAACCCAAAAAGACAAATATATTTTGATACCTAAACCCTGCATGAATCCTATTACAACAACCCTAGAGGTTAGAGAGTGTCACATCTTTCTGATTAACATCGACCATGTAAAAAACTGGAAAAAAAAATCAACAAACCTTCCTTATTTCTTTGCAAGAATTTTGTGAAGATAATGTGGATGGAGAATTGATCGAATGAGAATACGAAGAGATTATACCTTCCTTTGTTTTATTTTCGTTTATTCATGTGTAAACAGGAGTGATATATGGTAAAACTCACGAGTTTAATAAGTGTGTCCCCGGGTTCGTGAATTCTGGATATTGATCAAAACAAAACTATCATTCCCAGCCGTCCAAGTCAAACCCCATCCGGATGATCCCGACCGTCGGATCATGGTCCCCGTCAAATCATGTCCGTCTAATGACTCTCAAATCTCAGAGTCAAACACCACCTTTTTTTTATAACAGAGATTTTCATTTTAAGAATTATCAAACTTAACTATTTTTCATTTTTACTAAGCTTGCAAAACTTAAAACGGAAAATGGGTCATTTGTCCAAAAAAACTTAAAACATAGTTCAAATGGACGAGTAAAAATTATTATGGGTGAAATGGACACAAAAAGATAGCAAGGATGAAACTGGATTCATCCTGGCTTAAACTTAAAAAATAGCGAGGATGAAACTGGATGCATCCTGATGTAAATTAAAAATAAGAAAAAGAATTTGAAAATGGGTAGGATGAAACTGGTTACATCCTGATTATTTTTATATTTTTGTCCATTTAAACAGTATTAAAATCTAAATATCTTTTTCACCCAAAAATTATTGATTTTGGTCTTTTTAACTAATTTTGTGAACTTAAAAAAGTTAAAAGGTAGGTTCAAGGGCTGGTGGGGTGCGTAAAAGTCTTAGTACCCGCTACCCAGTAGTACTGTCCATTCCAGCATGCAAATTTACCACACGTACTTCTTAAATAACCGTACGTTACGTGTGATAGTGCGATGACATTTTCAAAACTTTTGCCAATGTGGGAATATTTATGAAACCCTAAAATGGCCGAAACCTAAAACATTTCCCAACAACCCCACCTCTGTTCTACAAGAAAAAGTTTTTCACCTGGCAAAAAAAATAATCAGCGGACAATCAATCAATCGAAGATTCATGATGTATCTTCCAGAAGAGATTATTACTATGGAGATCTTGACCCGTCTGCCAGTAAAACCCCTCTTTAGATTCAGGGTTGTGAAGAAATCGTGGTATGATCTCAAGAACGATAGTGATTTCATTAAGAGACACCTAGAGCACTCTATTGAAAAGAACGAATATCAAACACTTTATACGAGTAACGCAGGAGAGGTCTGCGCTATAGATCAGTCATTGTTGGTATCCAGTGGAGTTGTCAGGATTCAAAAGTTTGATGTCCCATATGGCAGATTCCATTATGTCCCTGGAAGATTCAAACCCATTCGACCCCTTCGACTCATTCGAATACTTTGTTCATGCAATGGTTTGCTTTTTGTGGATATGAGTGATGGTAGTCGTGATGGTTGGGCGACTGGATTATGGAATCCAGCTACGAGAGAATTCAAAATATTACCAGTGGCAACAACACCAATTGGATGTAATAGAACCACTGGTTTGAGTTTCGTTAACAGGTGTGGTTTTGGATACGACATCAGCATTGATGATTATAAGGTAGTTAGAATTGCAGTTCCTTCTGACACTGATGACAGTATGGCTTCTCAAGTCCATGTTTATACACAAGGTTCTGATTCATGGAGACAAATTGAAGACACGCCTTACAAAATCACAGATAGCTCAGCGGGCGTGTTCGTGAACGGAGCTTTTCACTGGTTAGCCAACCCCTATCCAGGTAGATCAAAATCAAACAGTAAGTTCTCACATGTTTTGATTTCTTTCAACATGTCCGAAGAAATTTTCAGTGAAATACCGTACTTAGTAACTTTTGAAGAGTTTGAACATAAACGTATCGATACATTGGAAGGGTCATTATGCATGCTTTGTAGTTCTATAGTTGGTTTTGAGGTATGGATGATGAGTGAGTATGGAGTTGGTGACTCTTGGACCAAACTCTACACCATTTTAGTTGATACTGTACCGGAAATAGTTAATACTGTCCCATCCTTTCTGCACTTAAGGCGCATACAACCGTTAAAGAATGGGGAATTCTTATTAGAGATTCGGTCAAGTGACTATTCTGCAGGTTTAGTTTTTTACGATCCAAAACATGAAACAGCCAGAGTCCATAAGATTAGACGGCCAGAATGTATAAGAGCACCTTGTATTGCTCGTTGTGAATCATTGTGCTACACAGAGACTTATGTTGAGAGTTTAGTTTCACTTCGCTCGGGTAATTATGTCGGAAGTGAGCAAGAAGACACATTTGAGAGTTTGGTTTCACTTCACTCGGGTATTTATGTCGGAAGTGAGCAAGAAGACTCAGATTCAGATCCAAATGAATCAGATGATGAATGGGAGACGGACTTAGGTTCAGATCCAGATAAATCAGATGACTCAGATTAAGAAATATCTTTTGGTTCATTTTAGATGGTACGCAAGGAATAAGAGTCCCCAGAAGTAGAAGATAAAAGTTTGTCACTTCACCCAACTCAAAACTCGCATCTATTTATATTAATCACCTAGTTTTTCTTTATGAAATCTAGTAGCTCTATCAGCATCACTAGTATGTCTTCTTTTTATTTTCAGTATGTTTTCTTTTTATTTTCAACAGTTTGTTCCTATTGATTATAAGCTGTGTGATTTCGGTTTGTATAATATCAAATGTCGATTCTTTACTTATTACCTGTAGCTACTGTTCCCTTGTCGTTGCACTGCCGCTTGGTTAGTTTGGAGCTCATGTACACAACCTGTGTTTCCTATGCCTAAGAAACTTACTGATATGCTTGGCACTACACAGATGAAGTTCTAAATGTCAGAATGGTAGAGGTCTTAATCTAAGAAGCTGGAATGCTATCAATCAGCCTAAGTGTTTAGGAGGCCTGAATATAAAGAAAACTGAAATTCTGAACGAAGCCCTTCTGACAAAGCTTGATACCTTATGGCTATCTAGGATTTTAAAGTACAAATATTTCCTAATAGTAATCCTCTCCATTGATTTGTACTAACTCTATTCAGGGTTCCTGGGTATATAGAGGAATGTGTTAGGGACTTGAAACTGTCAGAAAGAATCGTTGCTGGGAAGTGGGGAGTGGCAATGACATATCTATCTGGAAATATTATTGGATTTCATCCGTGAATCACCCTCCTAATTCTAAGTTTGTTTCCGACTCCATGAGAACTGTAATTAGTCAGCTTACAGACCATAACAACAACAAAAAGGGACTTGGAAAAGTTGAATGCTCTTTTTGATTGTAATACTGTTCGTGAGATTACTAGTATCAGGATTTCTATTGTTGGTCAGGATAAACTTAGATGGAACCCATGTCCTAAAATTCACACTCCCCTACCTGAAAATTTGTAGGAGTAAAAGGTTTGCAAGTCCACTGAGCTTCTGGAACATTGTTGAGAAAATTCTTAATCATCGTTACGCTTCTGTTCTTGGTTTGAGATCTCACCTTTGCCAGGGGGGTTTGGCACCAAATGGAAATGGATATATTTTTGTCTATTTCGTCCCCACCTTGATGGGTGGCATCATCTTGTCCCCAAGTCGCCAGAGATACTTCTCTACATTCCTATGCATGAAAGCCATATGAATACTTGAGGGTTGAGGCTGTGTATATGAACCCGTCAAATGGGCCTCATGGGTACCATGAATGGATTCATCTCCTACATTGGGAAGGATTGCGAGGTCAGTTAACTTCATAACCCAGTGCTCTTTATGCATCACCAGCTCCAAGGGAACAAAAGGACCACAAGAAAAACACGCGGCTTATTTTCTTGTTAGAAGTATATCTGTTGTACTGGAATCTCTTCTGGAAAACAACTTCCTCTTAAAATCCTTCACTTTTTATGTACATGTGTCATTGAATGTCTTTCTATTAAAAGTAGTCTTGCGAGACATGTCCGTGGAAAGAGTTTGGTTTGCTCTGGACTCCAACATGCCTACTGCCATAACTAATACAGTGTGTCCCTTCATGACTTGATTCTGAGTTGGTATAAAAACCTGTTTCTAATTCTACTATAAATGCTACCGACCTGATTTGTTCTGCAGGTTTCTCTCTTTGGCACATCTGGAAAGCCACAGTGGCTTTGAGCCTACCAGCCTTATCATTGTGGGAATTATATAAATGACCCTCATTTCCAAGGGCTTCAAAAATACCCTTATAGCACAACAAATATACCCCTCTCCATTCAAAGCCCATCAGGGGTCCATTAACCTTTTTTCTTCTTTCCACATTTACCCTTCTTCTTTTAACCTTCGATTATGTCTCTTTAAACATCCGAAGAAAACATTCAGAGAAAACTAAATCCCTCCACCACCATCTCCACCGCTACCACCACCATCTCGCTGCCATAACCAAAAGCACCACCGGTGCCACAACTACCACCACCATCTCCATCGCCACCATCACTATCTTCTTCTTCTTCACAATTAACAACAATCGATTCCACTGGTATCCAAACGCCACCACCCTAACCAAAGAATCATCAAAAAACGCAATCTAAAGACATATATTAGGTTTAACTTGATTCAATTTGAAGAAAAAATAATGAGATTCATAATTTGAAGAACTCATCTTCGTAGACGATTGAACATGTAAGTGTATCACTATCCTTTAAACTCAATCGAAAGTTTAACTGATTGATTTTCAGATCTGTTTTCTAAGACTTTAATTGATTGATTTTCAGATTTAATGGGTTTGGTTTCTCAATTAGAAGTTCTTGTTCTCAATCGATACAACAAAAAAACTCCAATTTCAGATCCATTTGATACAACAAAAACTAGTTTTGAAGAAATGGTATTAGAAGATTATTTATTCTATCTTATATTGATACTCAGAAATTTGGATCTAAATTTATAGTAGTGGTGATAATGATGGTGATGTTTCTACAGGATGGGTCTCAACGACATATGTATATTTAGTTCTGTAAAAATGAATGTACATAAATCTTGGCGGTAGTGGTGGTGGTGGTATTAGTGATGGTGGTGGAGTGAGAAAGTATCATCAACACCAGGCTACAATTGTATTCTTCGCAACTGCAGGTGATCTTGGATAAATAGCAGTGAGTGGTAATGGATGTGGGAGTAGTGTAGTTGGTGGGTAGTGGTGGATGGTAGAAGGGGAAGTGTAGTAGAGTTTGGGATGATGACTGTGAGGCCTCTCAAGTTATTGATAGGCACTAATCTGTATTGCAGTATAGGTTCAATTTAGTATAAAGCGATTTTATGGTTTTGTTAATATGTTTTTATATTCTATTCATTCAACTAGCTAATTTTACTTTCTAATGGTGTGGTTTGTTTTGGTTGTGTGGATATAATAAGGAATTTCTAGCCGATTTTCAGAGTTGCAGCACGCTTGTGCTTGACCATTGATATCTTTGTTTTCGGTGTGCAGTCTGTTGTCAAGTGGTGGTGAAGGTTTTGGGGGTGCGGAAGTTATGGTGGTGGATCCAGTGGGAGTCCGAGGTGGGAAATCATTTCGTTCATTGTTTACATTTATTAGTCTTTTTATTGCATGATTGGCATCGATGCTTAGTACATGAAGCAGATTGTTGGTGTTGGTGTAAACCTTTGAATACTTAAAATATTAGTACGACTGATTTTTCCACTCCGATGTTTGATATGAAAATTCAAACACTCTAGAGTATTAATAGTTTAAATTCTAAGTTTAGGTGTCTTATAGCTTTAAAGGAACCTGCAGGGTCGGGGAAGGCTACTTCAATGAAATAACAGACATAAACTAGTATGTCACCGCAGATAGTGGATGTTGACTCCCGTTAACCTTGCAACAGTGTTTGTTGTTGTGTTTTAAGCAGTGGTGGTGGTAGTGGATTTTGGGGTGGTTGCTGCTATTTTTGGTGGTGGTTGTTGATGCTGCAGTGGAGGTGATAGTAGTACTTGCGGTACTGGTATTGGTAATGGTTGTTGTGCGGTGGTAATCTTTGGTTTCATCGTCTAATTGTTAGTGACTAATGTAAATGTTTCATTTCGACTGTTTTCGTCGTCTTTGTACGGGCTAATAATTACGGATGGAGTTTTGAGTTGGCTTTGCACTTACCCTTGAATCTATAATAGTGAGTCCACTCCTCCACTCCTGTTTACTTGTATACTAATAGTTACATTAGATGAACCTATGGTGTAATGGTATCACAACTGACTCTAGTCAGAAGATGCGTGTTCGATTCACGTTAGGTTCACTACTTTTAGTATATTTGTGTATCAACGATAGAAATTGACCTTAGTTTAGGGAGCCAACAACAAATATTTGTGTATCAACAATAGAAATTGACCTTATTTTAGGGAGTCAACAACCAATGTTTCTATATCAACAATAGAAAAATGGTATCGACAACCAAGGTTTGTGTATCAACAATAGAAAAATGGTATCAACAACCAAGGTTTGTGTATCAACAATAGAAAAATGGTATCAACAACCAATATTTTTGTATCAATAATAGAAATTGACCTTAGTTTAGGGAGTCAACAACCAGTGTATCTGTATCAACAATAAAAAAATGGTATCAACAACCAATATTCGTGTATCAACAATAGAAAAATGGTATCAACAACCAATATTTGTGTATCAAAAATAGAAATTGATCTTAGTGTTAGGAGTCAACAACAATAGAATAATGGTATCAATAACTTGAGGTTTGTGTATCAACAATAGAAAAATGGTATCAACAACCCAGGTTTGTGTATCAACAATAGAAAAATGGTATCAACAACCAAATTTGACAAATATTTTTGAACTTTTGATTTTTTGGGTCAACAAATATTTTCAGTTGTTGACGCCTAATATTAATGGCGGCGGCGGCGGCGGCGGTGGCGGCGGCGGCAACAACGGTGGTGGTGGCGGCGGCAACAACGGTGGTGGTGGCGGCGGCAACAACGGTGGTGGTGGCGGCGGCAACAACAGTGGTGGTGGTGGTGGCGGAGTAGCGGCGGTGGTGGCGGCAACAACAACAGTGGTGGTGGTGGTGGCGGAGTGGCGGTGGCGGAGCGGTGGTGGCGGCGGTGCTGTTGGTGGTGGTGAAATGAAATAATAGAAAAATCTATTTTTTAATGGATAAAATTTTTAAATGGAAAATAATATTTTAAGTGAGGGTATTAAGGTAATCTACATTTTTAATGGATAAGGTATTTAAATGATAGGGGTATTTATATTGTTGTATAAGGGTATTTGTGTTGGGCCTCTATAATAGGGGCATTTAATAAATTTACCCCTTATCATTTGTGTTATACTCCCTCCGTCCCAAATTAGATGAGCTAGTTGTAGTTTGGGAGGAAAAGGGAGTATGTTTAAGTATTTTTTTACAATTATACCCTTATGGATAATAACTAGTAAAACTTAGAAATGATTTCTCTCTTAAACTATACCACGGTTTTTCATAAACTTTATACCGTTGAAAAGCATTTTAAAACACCTACACAACGAATATAAATATGACTATCAAATTATACATATTTCTTATAGTAACAATAATCAATAAAAATGGTAGTTTAGAAATATACCTTTGATTAGAGATAACTCATCTATTTATGGGACAAAATTTAAAACCAACTAGCTCATCTAATTTGGGACGGAGGGAGTACAGATAATTTCTCCATCCATATCCTGTCAGTTAAAAATATCTTGAAACGGGAACAAATTCTTAGAAAATAAGAGATTCACCCTGTGTCACTTTTTAACAAGCCAGTTTCACAGGAAGCTAATAGCTGAGATCTGTAGATAGTAAAAGACGGGAAACACATTACGGCTAAACACAAGATTTTGGCCAATTTATAACAATGTCTTGGCATATACAACTTGCGTGGGCTCTCCTCTCTCTTTCTCCTGTCCTCTCTCTTTTTCTCTTCTCCTCTCAACTGTTTGCTTCTCAAATCTCGGCTATGGAGTAGATCCATCTTCGAGTCCCCTGGTAGAATTCTGAAGTGCCTGAAATTATGGTTTTGGCAATTTTCTCAAAGGAACGGTTTTGAACGGGTCTGAAATTTTCCTATAGATTTTTTTTTTCATTCAAAATTTTTCTCCTTCTGTTTTTCCTCAGTTCTTTTTTTTTCATTTCGGCTCAAGGTCATCTGCTAATTTCTAAAAAACCAAAAACAAATCTCTTTAAGTCACTCATATAAAAAGTTTTACATGGTTTTACATAGATTTGCTTCAATAAATTAATTACTAACTTCTAAAATTGCATAAACTAAAGTTCATAAATAGCTCTAGGATTAATCTACCGTGTTCCCGCTTTTCTTTTCTCTGATCTCTAGAGGCCGCCGTTGCATTCATCATTTTCTATGAAAATGATAAAACCTTGATCTTCAGTGTTGTGAGCTTCCACAATTTCCACAATAAACTCCTCGCATGTTTCGGTGTTTTGATAGGTTAACAGATAATGTTGATGATGATCTTGGCACTCATATATAATCTCATGAACGAGAATGATGGTCATTAATTGTCTCTGCTGCTTAATTTAGAATCTATCTAGGTTTATAATTTTTCCTATGCTAATTTTAGATTAAAGGAGAGTCTTTTTATGTTTGAATTCGTCGATTGCTCTACTCTCTATTCTTGTATCTAGTCTATGATTCATCTGAATTTGCCTTTTGTTCTTCTGTCCCAATTTATATCTATGCCTTCAATTCTCGTTTAGTTTTCTTCCTACCTTTTGGGTTATCACATTGAATTATGCTGTCGCGTTTCGTATTCTTTAATGAATGTTTTCTTTTTTGAAAGCTCGCTTATCTCTGCGGATTTCCTTTTCCGGTTAATTTTACTCTTTTCTCCGATTAAGTTTTGCTTTCTGATGAGGGAGTGTACTGGATTTTCCTAAACCGTAACTTTTCAAAATATAATAGTATATTTAAATTTTCAAATTTGAAATTTAAAACTTCTTTACCTTGGGGAGGGAGGAAAACTATGACACTGGTCGTTTTTTCTATCAACTCCACTTTTTATACGTGTCTTGTATTAAAGGTCACCTTTTCAAATTAGTCACTGACACTTGTCACTTATTAAAGTTTTTTTACAAATTAACCAACCCAATATAAGCATTTGGTTTTCCATGTATCGGTTCCAGCTCCTCCCGGGCTCCTATTGGAAAATGACAATGGTCATCCAATTGGTTTTTCTTTTATTTTTGTACATCACTTGTGTTTTGACAAATTAAAAAATACCTTCTAAAAGTTATCTGGTCATTGACGTAATCTTGCCTTCTGTTTGGAAATCCGGTCTCTTAAACTCATTTACTACCACTACACCAAATTCCCGGATTCGTAACAGGAATTCGTAACGGCTTTGTGGCCGTTACAAAATTCCCGTTACAAATGGCCGTTACAAAAAAATCGTAACAGGGTATAGCCGTTACTAATTTTTTTTTAAATTCGTAACAGATATGAGCCGTTACGAATTTTTTTATAGGCGTGCGAGTCACGCGCTTGGTCACACTTGGGTCGTAACACTTGGAGTTCTTAGGCGTGCGAGTCACATGCACTAAAGATTTTTCACCCCACGCCAAATCACTTAGAGGATGTTTCTCCCCTTATCCTTTTCTCCCCTAATACTCGTTTCAACCACATGAATCATTTTCTTTTTCCTTACCCATCTACTCGAAAACGTCTTCTTCTCTTCCCTCTTTTCTCTTCCCTATCCTTTTAGGGTTTTCGATTTCATGATTATCCATTAATCGAGTTCGGGTTTCCAACTTCACGAGATCTATGTAAGAAGATCTATTAATCATCGATTTCTAAACTCTTGTCTTCCCTTAGGTTCCTGCGACTCACGTAAGAAGAAATCGATGGTGATTTTCTCGGTGATAGAAGATGAATGTGATGTTGCCATTTGATTCAAGTCAAGAATGGGTATGAACCGGTGTTAGGGTTGGTGGCGACAAAGATGCAAAGAAAGAGATGGATGCGTGGTATTGGTACGATTTGGTAAGGGTTTCAAAGAATCATAGAATGGAGAGAAGATGGCGGGAATTCAAATGACGAATGCGAGATTGAACACTGATGAATATGAAAGACTCATAATAGCTACCATAGACTTTACTTCTTTCTTTCACACCAAACAGATTATAAATGGTGGAATTTCAGAGGAAGAACGATGAAGGTGATTTATTTATTTTTGAAATTTGTTCTTATTTTTCTTCTTCGATTACTTACTACAGTTCTTCAATTACGAACCTAGGGTTTAAAAATCAGGGATTTATAAAATTGGCTTCAAATTGTGGGTTTCTGATTGTGATAAGATTTTCTTGGTTTATCTGTTTGAGGTGGTTATATATGGTGTTAGATGAAAAAAATTTGGAGAGTAGATGTTTTTGCATCTCCTTAGTGCAATTATGAGATTAATTATAATAATCAGATAAATGTAAGGCTTGTTTTGTATAATATCTCTTGTTGATTAGGGAAATGGGTTTCACGAGAATCGGCAACTTTGTTGGCTCTACCGGAAACTCATTATAGAAATGCATATGAAATTTATCCTAAAATCAGAACTGAACTGCGCTTCCGCAAGGCATTGAGTTTCTAAGGCAGGAATGAAATCCTTTTAGTAAATACACATACTACTTATTTGAGCATCGACAGTTTCAGTAGTTATGGTGACAACTGAGACTATATCTTTTGTCATTGGTAGGCAGGGACCGCTAGGTACGAATGGCAATGAAACGATAATGATGGTGGCATGATTGTTGGAGTTTTAGGTAAACTCTAACTAGAACGCCAAACATGTCTTTATGTCTGATACATGACTTGTCAAAGGCTTGATCCAGGGTTAGTAGTGTGGGTATTATTCACATGTATTGTCTGTTTTACATTGTTATTAACTCGTCTTTTTCTTAGTGGGACGATGAAATAAGTTGTTAAGATGTATATGCCTAGTTTAGTAGTGTGTTGCATCGGTATTTGGGATTAACTGTGATGACGTGCCTAAGTAAGTTGAGCATACATAGGTTAGTCAAGTCAAGTTAGTCAAGCTTTCAAAAGGAAACCTGAATCAAAAAATCTGGTTGCCCACAACAAAAAACAGAATTATAGATGGAACATATCTTGCACTGCGTGTCTGCATTAGAAAAGTTAGTTCTTCTATCAAATTTATTTAGGTTTTCCTCGGTTCATTCTTACGTGGTTTCTGTTCTACGCGATTTGTAGTTTCTTTACCTTTATCACCATTTCTGAACAATTTGGGTGGTGGTTATGCAGATTTTGCCAGGAAACGAGCTAAACAAAGACTTGTACAACCAAAACATCTGATGAGAAGTGAGTATTTCTTCGTTCTGTACGCAGTTTATAGGTTCGTGCTTTGCTCAACCCTGTGCTTTAATATTGGTAGTTCTTGTCTATAATCGTAACAACTTTAGTACAACTTTTTGTTTGCTGTTAACTTTTTTGGTGTTTCCCTCCAGGTGTTACTCAAAGGTAACTGACAGAAAATGGTGAAACATTGAAGGTATACAACAATACTCTCTTTGACTCTTGTTTTTAATGTTTTTGGGTTCTTGTCTACTATGATTGTGTTGATGTAAATTTGTCAAAAAGAATTTGAGCTAAATTAAAATTGAACGTATTTCTTTTGTTGATTTATGAACAATTGACCGATTTAATAGTAAAATGGTAAATTCTGTTGATTTCTTTTGTTCTACAGTGGAAAGTTTTGGAGCAAGTTGATGAAGAGCTGATGAAAAGAGATATAAGAGCAGCATTGAGTCTCGTGAAGGAGTTGGCTGGAAACCTGGTGTTGTTTGTTGCTTTGGCACAGCAAGGTAGGTAACTGTTTTAACTTTTAATCTGTTCTTTTTTTCCCATCGGTTGGTGCATTCTATCAGTTATTGGAACCATAGATGATAGTTCTTGAGTTGGTTCCTTATTAGCACTTCTATAGTATGAATGGTGGAGGATGGATCAATTTTGTTGTTGCTGTTCTCATGTAGTTGCATGCTTCTGATGTCATTCCTAACCATGATGCATCCTCTCTAGTGTGTTATTATACATGTTTTGCCGAGGGAAGATAAAATAGGTGACCGGAGGAATCCTAAAATAGATCCTGCTGCATGAGTTGTGTATAACATATCTAGAAGGGATCTACGTTGTGGTTCCTGTTGATGAAAACTAGGTAGGTCAGTGTCAGGTTTCACATGCTGATAAAAACTCTAGTTCATTTAATTGTGGTGTTCGTTGACGATGGATTGTTTCCATTGAATTCTGATTGCCAATGCACACATGTTTAATTACTACCATTGGAGAGTAAGATGTAGCATTTGGAAATGGTTGTTTTATTTGTGTTTAATGGCATTGCAGATACCCCAAAGACTCTACACCTTGGATGAGCTTAAGCTGAATGAGATTGATCCTTCAGCAATTCTTTCACATGTCGACGGGACTTTGAGTTCATTTGAAAGGTATCTTCAACTTGCTGCTATTTTAGGATATAATTCACAAAAATTACATAGATTCTTCACCGTTCTTTCACTAATGGGGTCAAAGATCCCACTAGTAGAATACAATTCACAAAACACACCATGTGATATGCATCATATCAATTTGACCCTTCTATGGGAAGCAGGCACCCATATATTTCATTAGCACTATATTATTTTCTCGCAAATCTTTCGTTCATCGATTCGGAGTGACAAATTGTCTCTATTTAATGACGACAATAAATTCATGTTGCAAATTTTGATAGATAATTTGTTTTGTCAATCAAATTTTAAATTGTAAATTTCTTTGTCATACTTTGCAGGTTGATTCTCGAAATTTTAAATCTTTCAAATTTTTGATAGATAATTTCTTTGTCAAATTTTAAATTTGTGTTTAGGACACTTACTACAGGCATGTTGTCATATTGCTTATATGATCAGTTTGATTTTCTCTCTATAATTTATCTTCTTCTTGATTTTATGTTATGAGTTGTCATTAGAGTGAACTTATAAGGTACACAACTTAAATAAGTATGAAGTTGACCTATCTAGGATCGGTATCGATTATAGATGAGGTGGCCGAGGGTCATCATGTTTCTTATGTGTTCTTGTTTTGGTTGTTGATTCATTCAGGTGAAATTCTCTAAGTGAATTTTCTTTGTCTCTCAGAGATGACACCAATCTCATCACAATATGTTTACTTCTTTCCATGATGTTTTCCCTAGTCATACTTATAGATATTTTTGGTTTGTTTGATGTAGTATGGGTTTGGAATTATGAACTTAAAGCCAGGGATTATGGAGAACTTGATGAAGAATGCTTGAGTAAGTTTCTATGTAGTATTTGAGCTCAACTTATAGTGTTTTTAGTGAAAATGAACTGAACTTGGTATATGTATTCCATTTGGTACTTGAAGAATTTGTTTTCTTTTTTGATGTGAATTGAGTGAATATTATATGAATTGATTGAATGTTAATATGAATTGATTGAGAAACTATTATTGAATTTGGAGGGATGAAATTAAAGTGTAGGCAGGTTATTTGGAATTCCGGCAGAAAATGAACTGCCGGTCAATATTGACCTGGTCAAACTTGGTCAATGACGACCAATTTTGACCAGGTCAATGTTGATGGCGATAATTTTTTTGTTACAAAAAAGTTCGAACGGCTATAAGTCATTACAATCTTCCAAGTAGTAACTTAATAAGTCTTACAATGTGCCACGTAGTAACGGTTCGTTGCCGTTACAACAGCTTTGTTACAAAAAAATCGTAACGGTCCTGAGCTGTTACCACGTGGCAAAATAGTAACGGCTCACAGCTGTTACGGAAGCCGTTACAACCAAAATTCGTAACGGCCCCATTGCCGTTACAAATAAAATGTAACACCCACTTTTGCAACAGGCAAGAGCCGTTACAACCCGTTTTAGTAACGGCTCAGATCTGTTACGGATCCCAGAATTTGGTGTAGTGTACTATTGCTTTTAAACTATTGTTTTCTAGAGTTTTGCTCTCTGGCTATGGAAGATTGAGACACCGGTCTTATCTAATCCTGTCCAAATCAACTTTTCGTTACTAGGTTTTCAAATGATCTTTCAAATTCAAGTATCCTCATATCCTTCTAGTTGAAACTATGCACCCTTTACATAAATATCTAATCCTCAAAAAGTTTGTTTTCTTGTCTTTTCCTTGACAGCTAAGTATGTACGTCTCAAACCCATACCTCTCCAGGCAAGCCATTCCCTAAAACTATAGGAGGCTTTACCTCTACTGCATAGGAGGTTTTTGTATCTCTCTTTATGTGGCTCCTTCTCTGCATTTGTTTGGCTTTCTCTTTCTGTTAATTATTGATTTGGCGAAACTCTATTGTCGCTATCCCAGTTCCTCTTGTAAAACTTTCATTGCAGTGGAACTTTCTATCTTTCTTTTAACTCTTCTCCGCAAGAGTCTGATACTTCCTTTTACTACATTCTTCGTTTTTCTTTACTGCATTCATGTTTTTATCTTAAATGAAGATTCCAATGTTTTTGTCGGTTGGTTTATAACCTTTAATTGTTCAACCAATTCTAAGACGTGCATCAACCAGAGACTCACCTCCTCCTTTATTTCCCTTAATCATTAAAGATGTTAATAGTGAAAATTCCCTAGTGGGTAGAGTTTTTTCGACTGCTATTTTTTAACAAGGCTTACATCAAATACGCCTTAAAATATAGATGGGACCAAGGGTTAAATTCACTATTTCTGTTATTTATGGAAATCTATTTCTAATTGAGTTTCATCAAAGGGAACATGTGCATTTAGGCCGTGGCAGGTTTATGGCGATGCATTTCCTATGTGTCCCATTTTTTTCTGACGGTTTAATAGAAAGAAATGCTCTTAAGTTCATATCAGTTTGGGTCCAACTGCTTAATCTTCAAAACTTTCATTATCATGACTGCATAATAGCTAGGATTTGCAAAAGGCTTGGAAGGGTCTCTGAAATCTACCCACCAAGTGATATTCCAGAACCTGGAGATCCCCTTTTCGTGAAAGTAGAGTTTAACATTGAAAGACAACTCCCTAGCTCTGTTAGAGCCAAAGTTGGCTCTAATCTGTGATCCATTTCGTTTACATGAACCTTCCACATCGCATTTGTATTAACTGTAATAGATTGGGTCATGTTCAATCGAACTGTGCAATCTTAGAAAATCGTATGCTTGAGGGAATATATGATAACTCTCCATTCATAGATTTTGATGATGAATCTCAAAGCCGGGAAGATGATTTCAAGGTCCTTTTAGATGAGCAAATTGATCTGGCTTTTTCTTCGATGCATGCGTGAGTTCTCCGGCCTTTCTTTCCCCTTCTTCTTTTTTAGAAGATATCAATGATTTGATTTTATTGATGCTGAGGTCTTTCTCGATCATCTGTATGGACCTGACTTTGACTCATCTGAAATGGGTATTGATGAAAGTGAGTCAGATGGTCTGATTTTTCATACGGATGGGCCGGATCCAGATTTCGATAAATATACATCGAATCTGGGTAAAAGAACATATTCGACCCGTTCGCCCGTTTTTCCTGACTTTTCTCCCTTACCAGACTATAGAGAAATCTCATATTGGGATTTTCAAATTAGGGTAGATGGTCTCTTAGGGGATTTAGTTGAAAAATCTAACTTTTGCATAAGTGAATTGTCTTCTGCTGCTCCGCTTATTATAGATCTAACTTCCCCTTATCAGTCTGATGAACAATTCTTTACACCTGAAAATGAACTTCCTGTGAAACCTGCATTCACAATTACTTTCTCATCTTCTTCAAATGAAAACTTTTCTTCAAATGACTCTTCTGCATCGGATAATACGTCAGCTTCTGGGGTTTTTTCTACGGATCATTTCAATCCTTCTCCTCCTCCTGCGTCTGTTTTAAATATAGAAGCTAACTCAGGTCGAAATGACTTTAATCAGTATGGGTCTTTCTTAGGAGAATCTGGGAATTTGGTCATAGTTTCAAACCCTATTGAAGAGAGAATTGTTTACATAATGAAGGCTGCAGATGAAGGAAACCAGAGGACTCAGGTACTTTTCCTTAAACTTAATCTCCATTCTCAATTGTTTCAGTGGCTTTACTTAGCTTAAATTAGAATTGTTTTGCTGTCACAAACGCATTTGCTTTGGTCCATTACTAGGCTAATCACAAATATAATCTGAATCCATTTTTACTTCCATTAGTAATTCTAATACTTCATTGTTTGAGAAATCTGAATTTGTTTATATACTAAAAATTTACTTGCTAGATTTTATTTAGAAATTATTTGAGTGCAATCCTTCTTGTCTCTGTGATCTCTAGTATACTTAGCTTAAATTAGAATTGTTTTGTTACCACAACTGCATTTGCTTTAGTCTATTACTAGGCTATACACAAATAGAATCTGAATCCATTTCTACTTCCATTAGTAATTCTAATACTTCACTGTTTTGAGATATCTGATTTTGTTTATATACTGAAACTTTCCTTACTAGATTTTATTTAGGAATTATTTGAGTGCCATCCTATTTGTCTCTTTTTAGAAAATGAAAATTATTGCCTGGAATACTCAAGGTGTGGTACAAAGAAAACTAGGCAACATCTAGATCACATAATACAAACCGAAAAACCTGAAATCTTATTTTTGTCTGAGACAAAGTCTCAAAGGCACTATCTTAAAACTCTTCTAACTGACTATCCAAATTGGTACTTTGTTGATCATATTGGTAAAGCAGGTGGTCTTGCTTTGGCATGGGTCGACGATTTTCATTTTGAAATTGTGCACTCTAACATAAATATATTAAATGTGCTGATAAAAACAAATTTTTATGATAAAGTTTAGCTTTTAACAACATTTTAGGGTAACCCATATAAACCTACGAAACTAGAGTCCTGGGAATTCTTAGAAACTATATCCTCTAGGATAGCACACTCTGGTATGCCTTGGATTGTAATTTTATATTACAATCAAGTCTTGAGTCCACCTGAAAATTTGGGGGGTCTCCCCTTCAATAGTATGGAAGATGAGCCTTTCAAGAGGCTGCTTCAAAGGGCTGGTTTATCGGATTTAGGATTTCAAGGAAATGCTTTCACTTGGAATAACCATAGAGAATGCATAAAAAACATTCAGGAAATGCTTGACAAATCCTATATAAATGATGAATGGATATCTCATTTCCCTGAATCTTTTTTTACTCACCTGCCTTCCTTTGGTTCTGATCACAACCTAATTAGACTGGATCTTTTTTCTTCCTCGGCTCAAAATCAAAACTTTCCTTTTAAATTTTTCGATACCTGGCATAAAGAAAACTCATGTATTCAATTAATAACCAACACTTGGAATCCATCTTTACTTAATGTCATTGATGTTTTGCTCGACAACCTTAAAATCTTAGGCGAAAACCTTACTTCTTGGCGCAAAGATACTTTCGGAATTCCTAACAAGAAAATAAAAAATTTACTAAAAAGTATTGATAGAATTCAGTCTTCTAGTTTTTACCATAATAAACAGGTGCATCTAAATCATAAACTCTTAGAATTAGAGGACCTGTATAACACTCAAGAGGAAATCGCTAAGCAATTGTCAAGAGACAATTTTTTAAAACTAGGAGAAAGAAATACTAAGTATTTCCACATAAAAACCTTAACGAGAAGAAAACGTAACCAAATTGATTGTCTTTTAAACCAAACCGGGGAAATTTTGAAACAAAAAACTCAGATTGCGGAGGAACTGAAACGCATTTTGAAACTTTGTTCATTGTCTCTCCCACATCCCGACCAAGAGCTTATGAATCTTATTCCTAAGGTCATTTCAGCGCAGGACAATGAAGATTTACTACTGATTCCAACTTCAGAAGAAGTTTGGATGGTAGTAAAACCAATGAAGTCAAACAAATCACCAGGGCCAGATGGTTTCCCGGTGAGTTTTTTTAAACACAATTGGTCACTAGTTGGGAGTCAATAGTTACAATAATACAAAATGTTTTTGTAACAAATACAATTAACCCAAGGTTAAATGAGACCCTTCTTTTCTTAATTCCTAAAATAAAACAACCAAAATCCCCTAGTGATTTCAGACCAACAGGATTGAGTAATACCCATTATAAAATTCTATCTAAACTTTTAGCTAATAGATTGAAAATCCACTTAGAAAAAATGATTTCACCTTTCCAGTCGGCATTCTTGTCTTCCAGACAAATTGCTGATAATATTATGGTGGCACATGAAGTGTTCCACTCAACAAAGTAAATGAAAAAAAAAATGGAGGATTAGGTATCAAAATAGACATGTCCAGGGCGTTCGATAGAGTCAACTGGAATTTTTTACTCCAAATTCTATCCGCCTTTGGTTTTAGTAAGGATTGGTGTAATCTAATCCATCAATGCGTCTCGACTGCCTCAATCGCAGTTCTTCTAAATGGTTCACCAGGTGATTTCTTCACTCCTACAAGAGGGTAAGGCAAGGAGATCCAATATCTCCTTACCTTTTTATAATATGCATGGATGTTTTCTCTAGGCTCCTTTCAGCAAAGGAGAAAAGCAAACATATAACTGGAATTAAAATTTCTAGACATAGTACCCCAATCTCTCACTTTTTTGCAGAGACGACTGTCTTTGTTTTCTAAAGCAAGTCTTGTTAACTTTAAAAACCTTTTAAATATAATTAACCAATTTAGTAGTGCCTCGGGCCAGCTTATAAACTTCTCTAAGTCATGTATTTTCTTTAGTAAAAGAATACATTCTAGACACCAAAGAATCATGATTAGACTAATGAAGATTAAGAAAATTAGCATTACAGACTCCTACCTAGGTGCTCTTTTATTTGTTGATAGGTCAAAAATTAGGACTTTTTATAAAATTGTTACAAATATGGAACACAAAGCTCAAATTTGGAATGGTACAACTTTAGTTCAAGCTAGTAAAAAAGTCCTAATCAAATCTGCTTTATCTAGTCTGCCAATATATCAAATGAGTTGCTTTTCCCTTCCTATAAAAATCACAGATAAAATTGATGCAGTCCAATGGGAATTTTGGTGGGGTAAACAGAAAAACTCTAAGGGTTATTATCCCATTAGTTGGGGCTTTATGTGTGAGCCAACTGAAGTAGGAGGTCTAGGGTTTAAGAAAGCAAACAAAATAAATAAAGCAATGATTGATAAATTAGCATGGAGAATTGCAACTCAACAAAATACCCTTTTAGGCTCTGTTCTTAAGAACAAATACTTTAAAAATACTACCATTTTCCATTCCAAAAAACATTATAATGCTTCGTGGATATGGAAATGTATTATGCAGGAAGTCTCTTTAATTCCCAAATTCAACTGCTGGGAGGTAGGCGATGGTAAGTCTATACACATTTGGACAGATAAATGGGTCCCAGGTATGGAACAAAACCTCATAACTTATTGTGGTAATCAACAAAACCTTTTAACACTTGTATCTGAGTTGATAGACTCAAATACTAAAAAGTGGAATGTAATGAAAGTTCGACGTAGCTTTGCACCAGAAATTGCAGATAGAATTCTAGGAATTAGAATTTTTACTAACCAAAAAGGGCCGCTGAAACAAGATAGACTAAGATGGTTTCTTACAAATGACGGAAATTTTACCGTTAAATCAATGTATAAAAAACTAAAACATCCTTCGATTGATAGCATTAACCCGGATATTACTTCCTTCTGGAATTGGAAGTTAAAGGTATCTGAAAGAATCAAAATATTTTTGTGGAAGTGTATACACAATGCCCTTCCTGTTAGAAAAAAACTAGGTGAACACATAGACAATATAGACATGAAATGTATCTTCTGCAAGCGTGATTGTGAGTCTTTAAAGCATCTATTTTTTGATTGTCCATATGCTAAATCAGTTGCATTATTACCTCCTGTGGTAGGAACAAGTTTTAGTAGAGATATAAGCTTTTCCTTTGCTCAAATGTATGATAACTGGATAGCATGGGTGTATGACAATTCAGAAATTGAAATCATGGCCACCAAATGTTGGTTGATTTGGAATGAGAGATGTCTAAGAATCTTCCAATCCAAATCGACCACAAGCATCCAACTTTCTCTGGATGTTCAGAGACACCTGGTATTTTGGTCTCCCCTGAGACAAGTAAGTCAGGGAATAAACTCTAAATCCTTTGCTGCTTTACGAAATCATACAGACATACAATTAGTGGTTGGTCAAAACCTCAGGAAAACCATCTTAAAATTAATTTTGATGCATCCTGGATTGATGCTATTTCTCCTACTGGATATGGTATAATTGTGCAATGTGATACAGGAAATGCAATCCAAGCTACAGCTGGGACATTGAGGGCCTCCACAGCAGAAGAAGCAGAGGCTTTGAGCATGCTAGAGACAGCAATCTGGGAAAAGAGTATGAACTTAAAGGATTTCTGGATAGAAGGTGATTGCCAGAGGATAATTTTCTATGCTCAGGACAAGCAAAGTAATATTTTTTGGAGAAATCAGGGTATAGTCTCAGAAGCAGTAAAATTCTGAAGACGTGTGACAATTTTTTGGGCTTTATGTTTACAAATAGGCAAGGTAATGAAGTGGCAGACACTTTGGCAAAAGAAGCGCGCAAACAAGAAATCCACAAACAACAATGGTTGTTGATGCCTCAGTTTTTAAAACTGTTTTAATTTCGGATTTATATTTTTCTAATTCAGTTGTTATTTTAAGTTTACAGAATAGGGATAACATCATGTTGGTAGACACCAATATCTCTAATCATGTAGAAGAGATAAGGGTAACCAACATTTTAGATCATCCTGTGTAATCCTTTTTTTTCGTATCAATATAAATAATGTTCAAAAAAAAAAAAAAAATGTCTTGGCAGGAACAAGTGGATTTGGTAAATCTCACATATTTTAAGTTCTTGTGATTAAGAAAAAGGTAAAAAGAACATCTTAGCACCTGGCACTAGCAATGCCTTTAACTAAACCCTTGGCTAAGCAAGTTTGCTTTTTCAGAGATTTTAGGTTGAAGGACGATTACTTTGAGGGCTAAAAAGGCTGAATTCAAGTTAATATATCACTGGATAAATGGAAATTCTTAACAAATGAAACACAAGACAAGAAACTAGGAAATCCTTACAAAAATCTAAGTCATGACCTTTGAAAATCACATCTTAAAACGGATGATATAATACAAATAATCATTTCCCTGAGGAAATTATACTTCATCCTTGCAAATTTATGTTTTTTCCACTCGTAATATTGTTAACAAAATTTGATCGATGGTTTTGCCAAATAATAAACTAAAATCAAAAAAATTAATGTTAAAATTGGAGACCAAGAACGGCGTGATTTTTATTTTCTACCATGACATCTTCACCAAATTTAGCTCTAAAATTATCTCCATATGGTCCCGCTTTAATATAGAATAAAGGGTCCCCGAGAATGACTTCGGAAGACCCAAGTTTTTGGGTGGTCGTGTCCAGTGCTACTGGTAGCTTCAGGGCCGGTCCTGCGAAAATGATGCCCCGAAGTTAATCTTCTAATAAAAGAAATTAGATATTTTTTAGGCCATCTTCTTAACACAACTAAGCAACTATTTATTTTATTAGATCTTGATTAAAAATATAATAGAACAAAAAGATAAAGTCAAAAAATATATTAAATAAGAGCGAACATATCGATGTAAAACTTTATAAAACAATAAGACTTTTTGGATCACTTTATATTACCACAATATGTTTACTATATGCAATAATACTAACTTAATTATAAAAATGTGTTTTTTGTGATAAACACATAATAAATAAATGTGATTTTTCTTGAAAAACATGGAAAATTGTGTTATAAGTTGAGTCCCTTCATTTTAAAGGGCAATGCTATTCGGCGACCTGTTCGGTGCCCTATACTCCTCCCAAGATAGGATGATTAGTGAATTAATAATCTATTATAAGAACTAATGATTTACCTAGTTACCTTGTATTGTTTTAAAGGAATATTAATACCCTAATTCTCTTTCTCTCCCTTTTTGTTCTCCGAACTAGAAGAAAGAAAGAAGACAAAAAGTTTTTTTAAAAAAAAAAAACACGCATGGGTTGCAAAGAGTAAATAGGATTTCTTTATCTAGGTAGATTTTATAAAACAAATTTTTTTTCTACCCCTTTCAATAGTTCAATATTACCAGGAATATCAACAAACTATTTAACATAGGTGTATTCGATCTAGAGTTTTAAAGATAAGTGTGGATTCTTGTTTTACATGAAATATATGGATTTATAAGATTTCATTATATATCCATGGACTTATGTTAAACTATCATGGATTAAAGTGGAATCTTTTAGAGATCTGTATGGAATAATAAAGTTCAAAATCAGGTTGTCTATATGAAACGCAGTTAGCTTTTTATAAAATATCTGATTGAAATTTATTGTCATGGTCTTCTAATCAATTGTGTTTCTAGCTTGCACATAGTTGAAAGAGGTAAAGCAAGTTACCAAGTTCATGGGTTTTGCTATCAAAGTGAGTTTTGATAAAGATGAATACTTGGGTACTTTTTTGATTGACATTTATTATAAAAACGGGAAAATTGAAAAAGCAAAATTTATTTTGATGATTTACCAAGGAAAACTGATATGACTTGAACTACTATAATAGTATAAAATTATGGGGTACTGACGAAGTGGTAAGACTGAAGTTTATTTGCAATTGTCTCACTGAATGAGGGAAATTGATATCATTCTCGATAGATAGGTTATCTCGAGTGTTATGTTCGTGAAAGAAATTTTCTCTCAAAAACCCATAAAATTCTCGTAGCTAGAGATTTGGAGTGGAAAAAAAAGATATTTTGTTCCATAATTTGATCAGAAAAATTCACAAAAGTCTTGGATCATGAAAACATATAATAAATTGAATACCAAAGATTTTTTAGGAACATTGAAATATCTAACTTGAATACCTCGGATTTTGTGGAATTAAATATCCATGGTTTTGAATGCCTCGGATTTGTATAAAACTATATAATTCTAGTTCGTTTGTATTTTTTATGGGAAAAGATTATATATTAACTAGCAAATGTAATACAAGAGGGTTACAAATTCATTTTTATCAAAAACATTAGTATCTATGCTAGCTTTTTGAACTTTTTGATGCAGTTTGGTCGACATATGCTGAAGATTTTTAACCCTTGCTTCCTTGGCAATGTAGTCCGCTGCTGAATTATGCTTCCTCGCAATATATTTCACTTTCGCGTGAGGTAGTTCACTCAAAATTATCCTTGCTTCATGCATAGTGTTTTCCGTTATCCACGAAAAGACTGAGCTTACCACTTTGCAGTCTGTGACTATTGAAACGCTAGACAAAACATTTTCTTTTAGCCAAGTAACTGCCTTTAGTAAAGATTTTTCATCTGCGTGAAATGTTGACGTAGCCCACTCCGAACCCGTTGATAAGTGCATGAAAGTCTCATGATCCGCTGAGTATAGGATAAAGGCATAACACATCGACCAATCTTCTTTCATAAAGGACGCATCTATAAAAATTATCCAATCTGAATTAAGGTTGGATCAGGAGTAATTGATTGAGATTTTATTTTGTATTTTTATATCATCTTGAAGGATATTCGAAGGGGTAGATTGTAAAAATCTATTAATTTGGCCTTTAGGGTCTGGATTTATTTTCTCAAAAACAACCGAGCATCTATATTTCCAGATGAAACAAATGATGGTGGATATTCTTTCTTGTAAATTGACCAAATCAGGTTCCGTAGTCCACCATCTAACCCAAGAAATAATCGTGTTTGTATTGCATTTTAAGATTAAATTTGCTAAGGAGAGACCAAACCAAATTGCTTTTGCGTAAGGACACTCTCTGAGAGATGGTATTACATTTCCTGCGCTTGATTATTACACATCTGACAGTTTGTGTCAATATCTGGATTGTGCTATCCCAGTCTAGAATAAGTTGGAAGAGCTTTTTGAGCTAGTCTCATTCTTGGGATTGCCTGAATTTTCCAAATCTTTTCCCAGGGAAAGTCTAAAATGTCATTATTATCTTGATCCTGCTTTGCTAGAAAATTATAGATATTCTTAGCCGAGAATTACCCTGAGTGATGATGCCTCCAGCTAATAATGTCTTGCTCTTGTCTCCTTGGATTTATAGCTTGAAATTTTTTTTCTACCCTCCGGGTAAAAATATTTGTTTAGTTTTTCCTGATCCCATTTATTTTGTTCCGTCATTAACTCTTGTACCATTGTTGGTGCCTGATCTTGTAAGTTGAGAATTTTGTGGACAATATCCGCATTAGGAATCCATATTCCTCCCATATTTTTACCCGATGCTCCATTTTTGACTTGCCAAACAAAATTTCCCTTAATTAGTTCTTAACCGTTTTGGATGCTCGTCCAAATCCACGACAGATTCGAAGTTCTGGAGGCTTCAAGTGGGTGTGAATTTGGGAAATACTTGGCTTTAAGAAGTTTAACCAATAATTGATTTGTTTAGTGATTAACCTATTGGCAAGTTTTGTGAGGAGAGCTATATTAAATTGATGCGGGTGTTTAATTCCTAAACCTCCTTGAGAGACAGGCTTGCGCATATACTTGTCCAAGCTCTTATGAAACCTCCTTGCCTTTTTTTCCAACAGAAGTTTCTTTGGAATTCGGTCAAGTTGATCTAGAGTTTCTTTTGACAGAGCTAGGACTTGCATTTGATAAGTTGGGTAGGCTTGAAGAATCGATTTAATCAAAACTGTCCTGCCCGCTTGGGATAGAAGTTTGGATTTCCAGCCTTGTAGAGTGAAATAATATTTTTGAAGGAAAGGCTCAAAGTTGGCTTTTCGATTCTTATCAAAGAAAAGAGGTGTATCAAATGGACTTTTAGAATTTTGGCTACAATTTCCCCATGTTTGGGATGGATTCCGGGACTAAAATAAACACTTGACTTTTTTGTAAATTAACCATCTAGCCAATGATTTTTCCAAAAAGCAGTAAAGTGTCTAGAAGGTTTTTAGCTTCCCGTGATCCGCTTTAGTGAATTTTTGCTAGTTTGAATACCACGAATCTTATTGATTCTCAATTATCTATAAATTAAACACACCCCTAAAATGGTTTTCACTTTTATATTAAAAACTTATATCATTAATTCAATGTAACTTAACAAAAAAAATTAAAAAAAAAAATGATACCCGTGGACATATGTTTCCCAAAGTTGAACTTTGGCCACTTTATGTCAGGGCCGGCCCAGGGTAGCTTGGTATCCTCCACATTGAAGCTGCAGGGTGAACCGTACCATAACTGAATTCCTCTACAAACTTCTCCTATACTATTGATTTGTGTTTTAAGGTTCCACATCTTCAGGAAAGACGGCTTTTCCGCAGCAGACAAACTGCATCTCCTCCTTCCATGTCTGCAAGATTTAAAATCATACTTGAGATGAGATAAAAAACAAAGAAAAGAAAAGAAAACTAGAACAGCAACACTACTATGAGTGGAATTGTTAATTCACATATAAATTGGATGACGAACAAAATGTATGCACTCTGTAATTTGCAGGCAGACCTAACACGCAGGACAAAATGTTAGCTAGCAAATGGCTAGCACCATTTGCAACTCACAGAGTGGAACATGACAGTTGATCCCAATTTGTCGTTCAGATGCGTGGTAGCATTCTTTACTACATAATAATGAAGAAGTAACAAGAGATAGAAATTACACCTCATGTCGAAAGGAGACCCTCATATGCGGTACATTTGTTTTGTGAATATCATTTCCATCTGGGCCAAGTTTGAAATATTCGTCCCCAAGCCAGTGTAACTGCAAATCGGTAAAAAAATAAAACATTATCAATACCGGAAAAATCAAATGCCAAACACTGGATAGTCGTCTAATTTGGTACCTTGGCAGAATGGGAAAATCCAGATTGATAGACTGAGTTTCTTGCTATCTCACAAATATCACAAGCGGTGAGCTTCCAAACCTGAAAAAAGAAATCAGTGGTGTTTTAGTAAGTAACATTGACAAATCTGATATAGGCTATGAACATGGTCGAATGACAAGATGCCAATAATCAACAGTTATCATACTTGAGCTGCAACACTATATTCCTCTACAAGTGCTTCTTTGGTCAAATGAATTTGAAGAGGATCATCACTTGAGAGTGAAACATTAAGGCCACGTTGAAAGAACATCGGGAAGGGGTTTTTACGATAATCCAGAAACAAAGAATTGTTACTTAATGGTGACATCGCCAAACCAATCTGAAATAATAAGAGCAAAACAACTTAAATAACGAAAAACTGAAGAAAAAACTAAATAGCAGTTAAGCAACAAGTCATCTGAATAACCAAATAGAGGGCAAAGCAGTAAACCTGGGCGAGGTAATATAAATACTGCAAGACAGGAGACTTTCTAAGGTTATTTCCGTGTGCGATATTGTGGCATAAAAGGAATGCAGCAGCCAAGTGATCAGTATCTCCAGCCTAATGAAATAGATTAAGACCAAGTCGTTAATAGGGAGTATGTGCGACAATGACATGCACATTGATAAGGTTAGTAGAAGAAAAACCTCTCCACAGTGAGGCCGGAGTTTGATTGTAGGCATTCCTTTTGATTCCCGAAGCTGCAACACGGAAAAAAAGAACAAGATATTTGCTGGTAACAGCCACCTACTAACTTCTTCTTTCTTATTTTTGCTTAATTTTTCTACATTTTGTATGTCAACTAGTAAACCGAAAAAAGAATGCAAACCTTGTTGAGGGTATACAAATTCGCATAGCAGTAATATGTGTAATAGGCGTAAGCAGGATTAAATTCATTTGTCCATTCAGCGGGAGTGGGCATGTGCTTAGTGGGACGCCTCTCAGGTTTACTTTCGTCATCTACAAGATCAAAGCCTACTACCTGCAATGAGAAATTAAGACTGCAATGAATACACATCTTATATCTAGCACTGTCAAGTAGGTACAGCCATACAGGTAAATAATCCTCATAATGTTGTGTGCTTCTACTGGATAAAATACACCATGTGGTGTTCTGAAATATCCACAAGTACAAAATCGAAGTACAAAAGTATGCATAAGATGCACCAAACCAATAGATAAATAATATAAATTCATATAATGATACTCTTATTCAATTTTATCATAACATCTTATTTTATCTTTGGTCATCCAATTTCTTACATGCATGGCTTTAAAATGTTATAATCATCATTCTCTTTCTCGTTTCACACGTCAACAATATGCAAGTCTGACTGCCGCTTCAATTCATGCTTGTGTCATATTAACTTAAAATTGACAGTTCTATGTTGCATGTAAACATGAAGAAAGTCATGGAAAGCCAATTTTTTCCAACAGATATAAAGAAGCTCTTGAAAACTCTAATGTGTTTTAAAAAAAACAGAATTGAGCAGACAAACACCTGCTTTAGGAATACATGTAGCTGAGGATGGGAATTTGGATCAACAGTGACTTCAAAAAGTGGAAGAAACACATTATCTAAAATATTTTGGAAGGATGTAGCAGTTCCCATTTTCCGGTAAATATTGTATAATCGCGGCAGCTGAAATATGAAACACCAAAAGAATGTAAGCTTCAGTAATACAATGATCCATTACGCGGTAATAAAAGAAATGAGTAATTAACTAGAGAAGAACAGAAAGACAGTGATCCATCATTTTAGTATGAATTCATAACATTATAAATAGCATGCGAGAACTCTGCATAAGCTCACCAACAGCTACATGACAACAATGCCAATCAGCTCAGCAGAGATAACACATTAAACGTTAGACTCTAACAGTATGTGTTTCTCAAAGCAATGCTCGAGCACATACACCGAAGTGTAAAACAGAACAGAAATCCGTTACTGTGAAATACTCAAGTCTAAGAAGAAAAACAAAAATAAAATGCCATATATGCAAAAAGGAAACTGATGAACTACAAACCTGAATTAACCAGACTGCATTTTCACTGTGAAGCTCATTATTAATGAACCAACTGGCCAACTGGTCCCATTCGCTTTGTTTCCTTCCGTAGATAGACACACGGTACTCTGCCATCTGAGGATGGCGAAGTGGATAGAATTAGTTAACACATTCCAACTTAATTGCAAATTCAATTTAAATGACAGAACTAATGCTATAAACAGAAATCAGATTAAGAGAACTTTGTAAAATGATAAGAACTTTAGGTAGTTCCTTCGCAGGAGTTTGAAATCTATCTCCGCTACAAGTATATCAATTTCAATCATTTATAGGACATATTGCGGTTGATAGATACTCAACAGTCTCAACCAGAAGAATAATAATAGATCATACGAGCAGAATAATGTTTCCATCCACAAGCTTGCTTAGGGTCGAACAAGACACGGTAAAAACGGCATTCAAACGGTTTAGTGAAGAGTTAGTGGCAAAAATAGCCTAATACTAAGACATGTCTATCAGTCAATGAGAAGAAACGGAGATAACAAATAAAATATAGAAGAGGTTATGCACTCGGTAAAGGAGACATTGTGTTTCCTTAACTTTCAGACATCTTGGTACTCTAATAATTATCCAAAAGGAAGTCTAAGAGGTCTGCTAAAAAGTCATAAATCGGTATAAAGAAATCTAGTGTATTGGTGCACCGACCTGGTATTTGCTTGCTTCGAGATCATTCAAAACTTCCCTCGTCACTTCAGCCAAGAAACGCCCTGGAATCGTTGATTCACAACACAACCATATAGTAAGATCAGATGGAAAGTAAAATCCAATATAAACTTGAATTCGCCATACGCCCAAACCAACAGAGATGTCCTATCTTGAAAATTAAAGGATATCAAATAAATGCAACACCTTTTGTAACAAACGGTCGTGTGTGTGTGTGTGTGTATATATATATCGTTTTGCCTTTTGTCTCAAAGTAAAATACCAATTTTATAGACTCGAGTAACCAATAAACTATCGGATATTATCCAACAAATCAATTAGTGCCAAGATGTTACAAGGGAATGGCATGAAGTACTTCAAAACTATCAGTGTAAAAGCCTAATTGTCTTCTTTCAGTTTCAGTTTGAAAACCTATTTTGTTACTAAAAATCAAAATCCATTTCTTCCAAACCTTGGATAAGATTATCTTGTTTTAAGAAGATTTCTCTGAGTCTGCTCTGTCCACAAGGATTATACTTGAGATTGAATTTGTCAAAACGATGGAACGTATTTTTATCGGCATGCACATCCAATAAATCAACATTAAGGTCATATCTGCACATGCCACTAAAGAGTATTAAAAGCGGAAACATTAGTATTTAATGAGCATTATAAACGAAAGGATTCAAAGTATACCCTGTCAAATCCAAACTTTCAAAGACTTCCCTAAGAGTTAGGTATTTTCCATCCCGGAAAATGACAACCTGCATGGTAATTCAATGAAATGTAAGTTCAATGTTTAAAATCAAAGAAGCTACTCCCTCCGTTACTTTTTAATAGGCTGGTTTCTATAAATAAATATTTCAAAAAAATAGGCTGGTTTCCTAATTGGGAAAGTCAAATGTTACTTTAGTTTTTAGGGACCACTTTTCTCTTAACTTCTTTTGATGACAAGTGTCATGTGGAGCATTTCACTTTACTTCTTTTGCTGACAAGTGTCATGGGATCATTTCAATTCACTTCTTTTATTGACAAGTGTCATGAGGACCACTTTCAATGATTAGTTTTCTTAATTTCCTTAATTTTATCTAAAAACCAAACCAGCCTATTAAAAAGTAACGGAGGGAGTATTTAAAGACAGAAAAGTTAACAGGGTGTCAATCTTTAATACATTGATCAAAGGGGGGTTATAGATACTGGCTGAACAATCTTTGCAAAATAAAGGGGGGTTATAGATACTGGCTGAACAATCTTTGCAAAATTAAAACATAGGGTACCTCATCAGGTTCTTTTCTCAGCTTTGACTTGATGAAGCGTAGAAGATGCTTCTGATTCATGCAAGCTGAATGATGTATATGTGTATCAACCTTTCTAACATTGTAAAAATCACGATGGGGTGCACTCTTTTGAGCCAAAAATTCCCGATCAGCATTAATCAACATGTGAAGACGGAACTTCTGCGGAACATGTAAATGAGTATTTCAAAACCAAATTCTTTGATTATAACAGTACATATTCATCCAGAGTTTAAAAGGTTTACCTCCTCGAGAAGCCTCAATCTGTGATGGCATGCAGTGCGGACATTTCCAATGGATATAATCTTTAAAACATGATGCATATCGGTAAAAAATCTTGTTGCAGTTGCAACAGGATACAGCTCTTCCGTTGCTGAAGAAACATTGACACATAATGAAACAATCTATGTAGTAACCCATTTCATAGCAGTCAAATACTTGAGAAATAAAAAAGAAGACAACAATTTGCATCTCTTACCATCTTTATTTGCATAAACATGGACAACACCATCCTCCATCCTATAATCATGCTGCTCCATAGTTTAAAAAAGTTAGGATACTCCTTTTGTAACAGCAGAAATTAATTTTATTGACTAGTACACAGTAAACACCCTTTGTAAAATAAACTCACCTCGGATGGTTTAACAGGCTCAAAGTGAAATGGATCTTTGTTTGGCAATTCTGCAGTTGTTTCTCTCTTCCATGGAACAATATTTTCTCTATAAACATACTTCTCCCGTAATTCTAGACATTCATGAATCATTTTACAAACTTCTTCCTCCTCTCCTCTTGATGCCTCTAAATTTCGAAAATTTAACATGCAAAGAAAATACAACTTAGAGCCAGAGAACAAATTCCATACAAAAATAATACTGTTGTTACTACTATTATACACAAAGCTCAATAGTCTTTTATTTGATTGACAATAGCTATTCAAAGCCAAAACTCCTCTTAGAATCCGAAACTGAGGACTTAAATTCAGGTAAAGATTTTAGATGTCTTACAGATGGAAGATCCAACTTAGACACATAACCAAAAAGTTTCAAACAAAATGGACGATACAAGTCATGTTATTTTTCTACTTCTAAGTTTTGTATGGCGTCAAAAATACTACAAGAATGCCAAACAAAATCAATCATTGACTTTACATGGGTTCTTAGATACTGCTATATCTTGGATGAGAACGTAAGAACGTCCCGTCGATTCCCTTCAATAAGACAACCTCACTTAGACTGACTTCAATATATGGATATGGCAGCAATAATAACAACTTCACACAAAGATAACTAAAATATAAAAGCTTAAGGTGATATGCATCAATAAAATTTGGTTTAAGGTGTCTAGAATACTAGAAAAGATTGCTGTACCTTTCAGAGGAATAACAACGCCAATACTATCTGTCTTCCCAACTTGCATTGGAGCTATAAGTAGGTTTTGGTTGTCATTAAGATTTGTGTTACCAAGTGATCTGCTTACAGTTGCTCTATATTTGGCATCTTGAGCACTAGCAACTTCAAATGGAGCAGCAGTTGAATCTTGGATATTCGAACTTGCTCCCTGTTATAAGAAAAAGTAAAGACACTTATTTCTGTACTCTTTCTAAAATGTAGTAATTTAAATATCCAATATGCATGTGGTTAAAAATAAGAAATCAGAAAGAGTTAGAGAGGGGGAAAAAAATGTAAACACTTTGCTTAAACAGTCTCTACTGAGAGCTTTTTGTTCCAAATACCAGCATATCAGAACCTTCTACGTTCAAGAGGAGCATCAGTTTTGTCTCAGGTCATGAAAGCTGGATGCTTCTCTTTAAGGAGATCATACATGGATTATCTTTAGTTTTGAGCAATTTATATCCACAGAATTTCTATGATTCCTGTTAAGGATTGTGAAACACAAAATATAGTTGAACAAATTTTAATGAGACTGAAAATGTGCATTCCTGAGATTATCATGTTGAAAATCCCATATTGGCATGTTGCAGTCTATAATGAAAGCATGATTCTGGTCCAACTCTAAACATAGATATATCGTTGGGTGGAAGTAAAATGTCAAGCGCACTTACATAGTCAACTGGAGCAGAATCCACATTATCATAACTAAGATCCTGATCCTCTTCGTTCGAAAGTAAAGTGTCCTCATCGTCGGACTCCTCTAGACTTTCAAATGCAGCACCACCTGCTGACTTTGGGGTTGATGGTATTCCGACAGATGCCAATCTCGATCTAGATCCAGAATGCTTAAGAGACTGATGGCTTCCTGCAAAAGTAAAACCACAATCAAAAATTCAGTGCAAGCACAGGAAAAATGCTAATGTAGAACCCACATAAGTAAGTGATATGCAACAACCTCTCTCTCTCTCTCTAACAGTACAAGTAGATAGCATAAATTAGTTAAATAGCAATCAAATAAATGCAAACGAATTTGTAAGTCTCAAGATAAGAAATATGACAGGTAGAACATGAACTTTTTCCTGGCAGCCAAATGTATTTGTTGTACACTTCACCTAAACGGCAGCCAATAACCAAGCGATTGAATATAGTTAATCACTGACCCTGATTATTTCGAACTCTTGGATTTCATCCAGTTCTCATCATTAAATCAACTTCCGAAAGCTATTTACTATACCAAGCTACATTTTCTGATCAAGCTACGTTTTCTGATCAAGCTACACTTTACATCTAACTCAGTTCACAACAGTTTAACTTTACAAACTTCATTTAGCTATTTACTATACCACTCAGCATTTTGGAAGATTATTTTACTTTCCAGTGTGTACTCCCTCAACTAACTAAACAAAATACTCTATTTATTATGTCATCAGTCTATGCCGACTCTATTTACTATGTCATCAGTCTACGCCGATTTCCACAGATAAAATCAAACATAAAACTAAATCCTAGTGATTATATCTCATTCCATTAACATAAAACAAACTAGTACATTTTGTAATCAAGCTATACTCTACATCTAATTCAGTCCAAAACAGTTTAACTTTAAGTTTACACTGATTTTGAAGATTATTTTACTGTATCATCAGTTTATACCGATTCCACGATAAAATCAAACATAAATATAAATCCTAGTGATTAAATTTCATTCCATTAACATATAACAATAATAGGAAATAGAGATTGAGAATCCATACCAACTCTCTGGACAGTTTGCAGTGGCGGCAATCCAAGAGGAATCGAATTCATATGACTAAAAGAAGAAGACGATTGCGAAAAGCGTATCGGATTATTATCATTTTGTTCATTCATCCAATGATTAGTCATGGCTACATTAGGTAAAGATGACGAACAACAACCACCACCACCTGCCCTAGAATACCTCTGATTCCTTAATCTTTGATTTATTTCTGAATCTGAGCCAATGTCTACTTCAATTTCTTCATCTTCTTCGTCATACTCTTCTTCCACTTCATCCTCCTCCTCTTCTTCTTCTTCTTCTTCTTCTTCTTCGCTGTACACTGAAACTGGTCGTTTTTTAGGTTTAGATGATGGTAGTGGTGGTAACTTTCTGATTTCAATGAGACGTTGAAGAATCTGATCAACGCTTCGTTTGTGAATGTAGAAAGCAGATACAGCCATTAATGAAGCTCCTACGAAAGCAGCCATGGCTAGTTGCAGTGATGGTGGAGTTGATTCCACCATGTTTACCTGAAAAACAAAAACCTAATTAACCTAACTTGTATTTTATTTTATTTTTCTGGAGATTTCTTTTGTTTTTGTTTCTCTCGATTTTGATTCGAGAGAATCGAAAAAATGATTTAAGGAAGACAGAAAGTAGTGGAACTTCACTCGTTTTTTCAACTACTGAAGCTTCATTTCGGAACGGGGCTATGAAACTTGGGCTCAGAGGAAGGCAGAATTAAGAGGTCAATTCAGATTGAGTCAGTAATCACTCGGGCGTTTGCTGATCTCGAGTCATTGATTCAAGGCTCCAAATGGCTATCACAGAACCAATTACTAATGACCATTATGCTGATAAATCTCTAGCGAACAATAACCGATTATACCCGGGGCTTGTCAACGAGGGCATCTGAAATTCACATGGAATTTTCATACGAAAGGCAGAACATCACACTGAAAATCAGTCTCATACGATATCACTAACAAGGTCCAATTTTCATATGAACACAAAGCTTTATATTTTCATGCTCAAAAATACGATATCCTGATTTCTTTTGAAAAAAAATCTCAAATGAGAGAAGAGGTGAGACTCATTTTGCACAAACTTATTCCAACGACAGAGAAACTTCTCGACTGCATTCAGAAAAAATCGGAGTCGACATAAATTGTTGTTTTATTTTTATTTTTTTTATTAAAACAAAGGTAACGCTAAATAGTATTTATATCACGATCATTGTAAAGGAACTAAAAAGTCAAGTGGAAAAGTTATGAGTTAACCGTTCTCAAAAATGTTAGCTCTAGGTAAAGCGTCAATTATTCTATTACAGCTCGTATAAACAAGCACACAAGACCAAAGAGAATTAATATTACATGTGTTTATACATTTTCTAAGAACAAGAGTTATGGGTAGTTTTCAAAAGGGACTAACTTGTTCACTTTGAAGGAGAGACTAGCAAATTGAAGGAATGATCCCACTATGACAATTAGTGGAAAAAAGATATACGTTAGCGTAGTTTGCCTATAGAAATTATATTTACAGGACCGAGTCATTTTGATCTAGCTAGTACATCTGTTTACTCTAGTTTGATTACCTAGTTAAGATAAGTTAAGTTTGTTATTATCTTCTAGGTTTTAGGGTTTACTAATAACCTTATCATTCATATAAATAGGAATTCCAATGTAAATGTAAATCATCTCAGTATCTATTGTTGATCATAATATCATTCACCACTGTGGGGTTTTGTCAGTGGATTTATAATTACAAGGTGATTAGTTAGAGGATTTTATTGACAGTTGGGACTTACAGGAAGAAGATTCCCAACTGAATGATGTTGACATTGTGGCTAGAGAGGAAGCTAGAGTAAAACATGCATCTTTATCACTGAATTTAGCTAGGAAGTGGAATCAAAGGGCTAAAGAGAAGTGGGCTAAGGATGAATGAAAGGAATACTAGGTACCTCCACCAAATTGATTCTTTCAAATATAATTGTAGCACTATTAATTGTCTCTTGATTGATGAGGAAATGTCTTACGACAAAAAGTTGATCACAAATGAAGCAAAGGAGTTTTACTCAAATTTGTTTATGGAGGATCATGTGATAAGGCCTAGATTTGATAGTCTTGAATCATCAACCATCTCCATATAAGAGAAAATTATTTATGAGAGGCCTTTTTCGGAGGATGAAGTAAAGCAAGTAATAATGCATTTTGGTTCTAACAAAGCACCTGGACCGGATGGCTTTACGATGGAATTTTTCAAAATTTTATGGGAGGGGATTAAGTCTGACTTGATACTGGTTAAAGAATTTGAGTCTAGAGGCACATTGAATTGGAGACTAAATTGTACAAATTTAAAGCTTTTACCGAAATACAATGGAGTGGTTTCATTACACAATTTCAGACCGATTAGTTTGATAGGTGGTGTGTATAGAATTGTCTCCAAGCTACTTGCAGAGAGGATGAACAGGGTGATGCCCTCTATTATACCAAATTTTCAAGTTGCTTTCTTCCATGAAAAGCATATTCACGACGGAATTCTCATTGCAGCATAATTAATAGACTCGAGAATTAAAGAAAACAAAGCGGGTATCATTTGCATAGTGGATTTCGAGAATGCCTTCAACAACATTAATTGGAATTGTGTAGATTTGGTACTGGAAAGTTTTGGGTTTGGAAATGTTTGGAGAGGATGGATCAAATGGTGTATCTCGCAGGCAAGGTTTGCAGTTCTTATAAATGGATAAGCTACTCAAATATTCAGAAGCCAAAAACGAATAAGGCAAGGGGACCCAAATATCTCCTTTATTCTTTATTATAGTTGCGGAATTACTTTATAAAATGATCCAAAAAGCAGCGTCGAATGGTCTTGTTTCTGGATTTAAGGTAAACTCTAACGGAACTGTAGTCAATCATCTTCAATTTGCGGATGATTTGATAGTATTCTTAAACGACGCAGAGGAGCAAATAACAAATTTTAATTGAATTTCCTTTTTGCTTTTCAATTGATTTATGGTTTGAGGGTTAATTTCAGAAAAAGTGTGATAGCTGGTGTTGGGAATAAACATAATGGTTTGAATTGTGCTATTTCTTTCAGTTGTCAGTTAGTTTCACTACCAATCAACTATCTTGGAATTCCGTCGGGCAATAAGTCAAAGAATAAGACGGTGTGATATGTGATTACTCAAAAGTGTCAACAAAGATTGAGTACCTGAAAGAGAAAACATCTGTCATAGGGGCAAAGACTGATTTTGATTACTACTGTGATGGCTAGCCTCCCAATCTATTATCTTTCATTGTTCAAAATGCCAATGTCAGTAACAAAGGAAATCGAAAAGATAATGAGAAATTTTATGTGGGGGTCATCTTCAACATTTAAGAAGAGTAGTTAGGTTAAATGGTCTAAGGCAAATATTCCAAAGGCTAATGGTGGAGTGGGGATAAAAAAATTGAAGTTGGTAAATAAAGCACTTGGAGATATGGAGGAGAGAAAGACGCCTTGTGGAGAAAAATTATTCATGAAAAATTTGGAGGTTATTCAAAAAAAAATCCCAAATCTTTATTCTAAGTGGTTGGTCATAGCTTATAGCAGAAATTTTAAAAGCTAGACAATATGTTAAGTAGAACACATATCTCATTTTACATAATGGTTCTTACATCCATTTTTGGACTGAAAATGGATTAGTGACACCTTTCTAAAAGACAGATTCCCTTCTCTTTTCAAACTCCCACATTTTCAAAAGGCTATTGTAAAGGAAATGTTGTCGGATCAAGGTTCTTGGAATTTTTCAAATTTAAAATAAACTTGAATGAGCAGAAAGTAGGTGAAGTTGCCATCTTGTTACAATTGTTGGGAGGTTTTAATGCTACAATCCATAATAGTACAATGGAGGATGTGAAAAAATGGAATTTTGCGCAAGATTTTTCAGTTGCCAGTTGTTATTCTTCAATGGAGATTGATGGTTTCATTGTTTTCCCCTATAAACAGATATGGAACCCTAAAGTACTGTTAAAGGTGTATTTTTTAGCTTGGTCACTTTGTCATAATGGAGCTCCAACACTAGATTATTTGTTGAGGGATGGAAAGGTTACTTCTAGTGTCTACACAACGTGTAACTCAGAGCAAGAAACTCATAATCACTTATTTCTTCAATGTCCAAAGAACTAGAGAGTTGTGGCGTTATTTTTTTTGGATGGTTTTGGGATTAAGTGAGTTTTTTCTAAAAGCATGGAATGGTCGGTTAAGAAGAATAACAATATGATCAAGAAGATTTGGGGTATACTTCTGTTCGCAATATGGTGGACCATTTGGAGAGAACACAACTGCAGGGTTTTTAATAAGAAGAGAAGAACTCTTGAGCAGCTCATAATTTCTGTTAAATACAATTTATTCAATTGGTCGATAAATACTAAGATTTCTGAAGGTTATTCTTTGAGTACCTTAGTATGTAATTGGGAAGCTGTAACTGGTAGCGACTAATTTCACATTCTTGTAACTGTGTTGACATTCATCGTTTTAATGTATGTTAGCTTTTAATTTATTATTGCCCTTTTTCTCTCAAAAAAAAAAAATTCTTGAAATTTTATATTATAAAAAACTAGAGGTGAATATTGCGATTCTAAATAATGAAAAAATAATTTTACATCATCTATAAACGGTTTGCCAACTAACATTTAAAAAAAAAATGGTTTTAATTTCCATTCTTCAAGCCATCCTGATTGTCTGTTACTTGTGCAGTAAAGACTACCAACCACTCCTTTATCTAAAAGAGTGAACGAAAATGTTTGGGGAGACAAGGGGCACAAAGTGCCAATATATATAGTAAGACCAAATTTGGTCAAACTGGAAGTAACTCATTTATTTTGGAGGAGCGAGACTATCCATAACCCTTGCTCTTGAAAGTACAACACTTTACTGTGAATGGGAGATAAAATATTGTTGTAGATAACTATTGATGCCTAGATTATCTGTTTCAAAGTAACTTGGGACCGACAGTAAATAATAGTGTAGTTATTTCCATAATTCTGACACATATAGCCCAAGCCCCAACCCAATAAACATTTATAGAGATCTTTTCAACATTCCCTCGCCCACTATACAGTGCATGATTCATTAATTTATAATACCAATACCAATTAATAAAGAGATATAGTACTATAGGAGGCATCAATCTTGATTGTCCAAAAAACCATGAAGGAAAACTCGGTCAATTGAGATCTAAAATGGAACTAGCTCCAATAGAGTGAATGTCATTAGCAGAAATAAAGTTTAGTTGGTGTGGAGGGGTTCCCTTTTAAACCCCCTGGTGTCTTTGAGATGGGTTTTTGAGAAGATAGAGTAGTAAGCACAATCGTGTTGAAGGATTTTGAGGATTATTTTTGCGAAATATTGTTGCATGGGAAGACAACTACGGTACGGCGACATTTATACCGACAAATAATGTTTGATTTCGGATATTAGTACGAACCTTCGAGATCGTTTTTAGTCATTTTCATATACGAATTAGCTTTTGTTTAAAATTAAAAAGTTTTGAGGTTGCATCTAATTTCAGATTATTTATTATTTTGCATAATTTGGTTTTACGTAGACATTGAGATATGATAGTACGTATGATTATTTTCAATTATAAAAATGGATTTAAAATGTTTGTCGACTACCATAAATTACAAGGACACATACATGGTGGTGTATGTTTATAGAGTTTACATATTCGTCATTAATCATCTCTTACGTGCGTTTTTTTAGCTTGAGAAAAATTTGGAGACTTTTCTCTTGAGGATCCTTACATTACATACCAAATCATTTTCATCAATTTGCTTTGTTTCAAAAAGCATCATTGGTACCTAGATTTTAGGGGTGACTTTTATGGGAGGATTTTTTTCACTAATTTTGTGAAATAAAAATTGAATTTGTTATTAAAAAAATAATAACAATGTCATATTGATGTTATAGGGTTCAAAATGTGATAATAAAACCGGGCTAGCTTCGAAGTTTTTTGAAAATTCAAGTAGGCAAAACTAGGTTAAGAAAACGAATTGTCTTTAAGTAGAAGCATGTTTGAAAAGGAGTGGATACCAAACACATCACCAACTTTTTTATCCCATAGGAGTATGAACCTGTGTAGCTAGTAATTTAATTTGATACTTAAAAGGATACGAAGCTTTTATGCGAAAAAGTAAAAGCACGCATACACATGAATTTTGTTAATAAGAAAACTACAATCTTGTAGAAAAACCTAGTCCAGTTTGAACATTGTAAAATATTAAACAGATACAAACACTAGCTTACTATTAGACTTCGAACTAGAATGTTAGCTTCAATCGTTCTCCTTACGTCTCTTGGATCTCACAAGACCAACACACTTGATTCTCCTTGTTGAATCCTTTACATCTCTTAGAGTTGCTTCAACCGAAGTAAAGATTTTTAAATATTCTACCTCTAACAGATAGTCGAGATTTTCTTCGGAAATATATACAATCAAGGTAATAAAAATATGTTTTACGAGGGATCTTCAAGGTAAAGAAGATATCAAGCAAGCCCCAACAATTAAGATATCTTACTCTCTTCAAAAGGTTGTAAAGGTGCCTAATCGATTTTACCTCACAAGATCAATCTAACAGATATAAAACATGTGAAATTACAAAATCTGAGACGAAGAGTATTTTATAATTTCTATCAATCTTATTCACTGATTGATAATTCTTGAGTGGTTGTACATTAGAATAAACAAACCTTAAAATAGAAAGGAATGACGATGTTCAAGATAAGATTCCGGACTTAATACATTTTCACAATGCAATACAGGTTTTTAGAGGACGACTATGACCGCAACTAGGATACATAAGTGCCAGAATGACATTCTAGTTTGCTCAGAGTCCTCTATTTATAATAATGAACAAGGATAGGTAGTTTATAGTCAAAGCAGAGTTCGTGAACTGGCTGCTCAGAGTCCTCTGTTTATAATAATGAACAAGGATAGGTAGTTTATAGTCAAAGAAGAGATCGTGAACTGGTGTCCATATTTACAAATTACTTTGACACCATATTGATCATGCAAGTATGCGAGAAGTTTGCTTTGAATTACAAATAATAATGTGCACCCGTGTATTTATTGATATAAACCTTATGCACCAAAAGGTTAGCCCAGGAACAATTGTTTATTTTTTTTTGAACCATCAAGCAATCATGGAGTTCAATAACTCACAAAGGTTAGCCCAAAAACTCCATGATTTTTTTACGAGTTATCCTTTTTGTAACCATGCTATATTTCTAGTCCGAACTGATTTTAGTAGACAATAAATCAGAAAATACTTTTGATAATTTAAATTTGAGAACAAGCTTGACATACCAAAAACTTGTGAGTTTGACCGAGGTTGCTCTAACAATCTCCCTATTTGACATAAATAAATTTTCAGTTCAATCTCCATAATGCTTCTTGATTCATTGAAGCTTCAACATTCTTGAATTTTTCGTTCTTCAAGTTCTTATATGGTTATGCATGTGTTCGTTCAACACCTTGTTATTGAAGTAGCTTGATAACAACTTACGAGAATACTTATGTTAGAGCATTAATAATGAATAATCAATCTACTCAATGGTTGTTATGCCACTACGTTGTATTTTTACCTACTTCAAAGTCCATTATACCAAAACTTTAAAGCAACATTAGGGTTATATATTCCCCTCTTTAGTCTCTACTTGTCTCCTTTTATCTAGATTTGAAGTTTACCTTCGTACAAGTAATTCACTCCCCATTCGACACTGTTCAATAAAGACATATGACTTAGTAGAAATCTACTAATAATCCCCCCCCCCCCTTTTGTCATAAATTGACAAAGGTTTCGAGTATGGATTATTATGAACTACGCCTTAAGAAATTATCATGACTAAAGATAACATACGAGTTTGTATAGATGATTCTACCAAGTTTCGTAACTTAGTATCTTCATCGAGGAGAGATTTATTATAATTGTAATGTCTTTCATAGCTAAAATTTCACAGTTGGATTCCCACAAAGATATAACAATTAAACACAAATTCAAAATTGAGTTCTCCCGCATTATATGTCATTCTTATAGAGAACAACAAAAACGACATTTCTTTAAATAAGAGAAGGATCCTTCTTAAACATTTAAAAATAGAAGATTTCAACATCAATCAACAAATATATTTTTTTCCCTTGGTGAAAAAGAGAAAATTGCTATCAATATCATCAGAAAACAATATTTAAAGGACGATCAACAAGAACATGGTTATACTCAATCAAAAGGATGTAAAATGATGGAATCCAAGTTGTTAATAAAAACTATGATGCTTACTACTCCTTTGATAAAGTTAAGAAGATAAAGTTCCTAACAACATTTGATTTGTTATGTACAATAAATTAATAATTCAATCCATCCATAACTTTTAAGTTTAAATAACAACATTATGATAAGATAATTTTTTATCCAAGCGCATAAACGCCCTTAACTTGTTATATAAAAATTCTCATGGATCTTGTTATTGTCCCTTAATTAGGAGTCAAATAGACAAGGAACACTTTTATACAGATAACAAGAGACGTTAATACCCGCATAGAGCCATTACATTTTGGACTCACTTTTAAAAATTTGGCAGAACCTTGAGTTAAAGAAATTATGATTTCTTAAAGAAAAGTCATGAAAGATAATATGACAAGATTATTGTCATAAAACCAATTATTCAGTCAGCCATGTAACATTCTGAAATTAGAGACATATCTCTCTGGGACAAGAGCTAAACAAAAATTGAGATGACAATTATTGCCTCCCTTAACATAGATATGAATAAACACATCATCACAAATGTGCAATGATATCCTTAGCAAATATTATGCAAAGTAATTGTAAAGAAATAATATACCAACCCACAACAGTTCCTTGATTGGAACCAAGCCATGTTGCCCCATAAATATTTGAATGAGTACAGGGTAAATGGTATATACTTGCACTAATTGACATGAACAACACCAATAAAATTCCAAAGATATTGAAAGGTCGGGTATCTAATGGTTTTGCGAGAATATCAACAAATAGTTCTTCCGGAGACAAATGCTCAAGTTTGATAATAACATTTTCAACAAATCTCCCATGAAGTGATGTCTAATGTCAATGTGCTTTGTTGTTGAGTGCTCAACTGAGTTTTCAGTTATTCGAACGACACTCGAATTATTTAATCCCTTGAGATGGTTCCAACATCTAGAATTCTCAATGTGCTTGCACTAATGAACATGGTATACGCTTGCACTAATGGATATGGACAATACCAATAGAATTCTGAAGATGTTGAAGTTAGGGTATCTAATGGTTTTGAGAGAATATCAGCATACAATTGTTCCGAAGAAAATTGCTCAAGTTTGCCGATATCATTTTCAATTAATTTCTGATGAAGTGGTATCTAATGTCAATGTGCTCCGTTCTTGAGTGCTCAACTAGGTTTTTAGTTATTCGAATGGCACTCGAATTGTTTAGTCCCTCTCGAATTGTCACAAAAGAATTTCATGGTTCCCACATTAATTCCATAATCAATTAATATTTGTTTCATCCAAAGAAGTTGAGTACAACATGAACCTGTTGCAATTTATTCCGACATATATTTCGTGAGAGATGTTAATTTCGTCTTTATATTGATGAATATGTAGTCTGGAGAAGAATTTAGTTCACCAACATTGCTCATCTCAAACCTTTACTCAAAGAGGTTGGAATTTTTCAGCAAATTTCTTGAATGTAGTTAGCGAACAGAGTTTTCCCGCTCCACCTCTTGACACTTCCTTCATAAGAAGAGAAGTTTTTAGCTTTTCACACCAAGCTATTGGTGCTTGCTTCAATCCATCTAATGCTTTGTTGAGTTCAAAAACATAATCCAGAGACTTTCAAATCCCTTAGGTTGAGCAACATATACTTATTCCCTTTGAATTTCGTACAACAATGTGGATTTGATATCCATATGAAATAGCTTAATCTTTAGATAACAAGCATGATCTATAAGCAACGTAATGGATTCAAGGTGGTCTACAGGAGCAAATGTCTTATCAAAGCCGATTCTTTCGATTTGAGAGCACCCTGGAGTGACAAGCCTATCTTTATTTCTGACAACATTGCCAAATCATCTGACTTGTTCTTAAATATCCATTTTGTTCCTACAATGTTGACGTTAGTATGACAAGGGAAAAGTTCCCAAAAGTCTTGTCTCTTGAATCAATTTAACGAATCATGCATAGCATCGACCCTGGCTCAATCACTTATAGCTTCATTAATATTTTTTTGTAAAATATTCGACATGTAACAAGAATAGTCTCATTTCGGAGGCTTAGAAGGAGTTTATTCGACATGAACACCCTCATCAGGGGTTTTCTCCTATCACTTTTTACATCACAATAAGTTTTAGTTGGAACAACTTCTACTAATGATGGCGTATTTTCGAGTTTTTTACTTATTCGATAGGAGACAACTCATGAGGAGTTATATTATTTTTACGGAAATCACTCAAGTGATCATCAATAATAACATTAGTTGATTCCATCATGATTTTGGTTAGGAGATTATAAATTCTAAAACCTCGATTATCAGAAGTATCACCTAAGAAAATTCCTTCATTCTTTTTGGAATCAAACTTTCATTATGGTATTTATCCTTGGGGATGTAACACTTGTTTCCGAAGACAAGAAGATAACCAATATTAGGTCGTTTTCCATACATAATTTATAAACCTCATACTTCTTGTTCTGAGATATTGTATTGTCATGCCAAAATAAAGAAAACATAATTATCTTTATGTTATATATGGCCATGTCAAAATAAAGATAACAAATTAATTAAGTTATAAATTTGCATGTGTGTTTCACCGTCGACGCATATGGTCATATCTTATTTTTATGGGGAACATTCTCTAATACCATGAAATTAAATTCAAGATAACTTTTAAAATAAAAATATTTGTCTTGTCTTGTCAAGTTTAATCAAAGGTGACAATGAAGATTTTTCTTGACGCTTTGTAACGATTGTTTTAGATCAATGGTTGATCTCCTACCGTGATTTTTCTTGGCCTTTTTACCGGATAATTCTTAATATTTCCTATACATTAAGTTCTTCTCCTCCAAACAACACATTGAAATCATTGATTTTCCTCTCTATCTTCTCTAAAATTTTATTTTATTTTATCTCTTATTATCTTTTGATCCATGGAATCTCTTTACTAGTATGGTTTTGTATAGTGAGATTAAGCAATCATAAGATCTTGAAGTGGTGACTTTTAGGAGCGGGTGTTCCCAACTTATTTAAAAAATTATGGAAATGAGAAACAAATATCATCATGAAAAGAAAAGATACCTCTGTAAACCGAAAAACATATAACGTTATTTTTTCTTGGCAAAAGTATGTGAAAATTAATTTTAATATAATTCCTGACTTGAGGATATAACTCGAACATATTTAAGAAGATATCAAAGTGTCAAGCACATTATAAAAGAACCATATATGAGTACATGAGAAAGGAATTATAGACTAAAGACCAGAAATATCAATAGACTTTTCATCCATACATGTATTAAAAATAATTATAATTAAAAAAAATAACATTATGATTTATGTTTATAAATACACTTACTTGGTTGAATTACCACCAGTAGATGACAATGCATAATCCAGAATTTATAACATACAACAGAACAATAATAGATCATACCAATGGTTTTCCACTAGCAAGCTTCTCCCTTGGCGTGGATGGATATAATTCCCACTCGGACTTTGCATTTCTCCTAACTCCAACCATGTCACCGAAATTAGCACCTGTCACATATAAGAGACTAATGTTTGATTTAGGAAAGCAATTAAAATATTTGTGTCATGGAAACATGTTGCCCGAGACAAACTTATTAATATATTTTTTAACTATACACATGTCTTTAATTGTTCATCTCGACATGATTTTTTTTTAATAGAATGAGCTTGCTAAAAGATAACATTTTAAGAGCGCGAATAAATGGAAAAGATTTAAAATATGATATAACTTATAATATTTTAAAGGACAAGATTCTCCTGTTTAACCCGTAACTTGTACCCCGCGATCCTAGATGAAGCTTAAGACACATGCACGAAATTCAAATTGGAAGTTTGAAAGTTAAACGTAGTTTAGTTATGTTTTTAAATTTAATGTAATTTATTTTTTGAATATCTAGTTCCAAGTATTTAAAATGTAATAATTTAGTTACGTAATTTTAACCATTTTTAATTGTAGTTTGGTATATAGTTCTAAGGTTTAACATGCATTTCATTCAATGTACTTTAATCAAATAAAACATTAATAATTTATAAAATTTATACTTATTTGTTTTTAGTTATAGATAATTTTAAATATATTACTTCCTCAGTTTCTAATAAATAGGTTGGTTTCCTTATTTGGTATGTGAAAAAATCGGGGAGATTTCCATAAATGAAAAATCAAATGTTATGAGTTTACTAATTAATCTATCCATGGAGGGATCACTTCTTTCTTTCCTTGTCTATCTTAACACAAAAAGGGGACCATTTATTTCTCTAATATCAAATGAATGGAACTAAGGAGAAACTAGGAAAAAACATGAAAGAATGGCTACAATGACTAGTTTTCTTAATCTTTGTGCAAACCAAACAAGCCTTTTTTTTTTAAATGGAAGGAGTAATTAACTAATTTCTTTAGTATGTGCTTTCTCTGAAAATTGTATATTTATGTTAAAATAAAAAGACAAATTAGGTTATCCTTACATCACGTGGACATATCAAAATAAAGATAACAAATTAATTGAGTTATAGTTATTGTATGTACATTCCATAAATCAATACATACAATCATGTCTTATTTTGCATGATGTTGTAGTATTGCCAAATTAAAATAACTTTGAAGATATGTTTAACATTGTATGGTTATGTTAAATAAGGTACTAAATTGAGTGATCTTTACATTGTATGCGTTGACCATGGAGCAAAAAAAATCAGTGGTGAAGATGAAGATGTTTAGTTTTAAGTTTAATATAGTTTCAATTAATGTCTATGAAAAAAATTTCATTTCACGTTTTCATCATTATCTCTCATTTATACTTTTCCATCTTCTCAACTTTTTCCTTACTGAATACCTCTATAAAACCATTTCATTTCCCTTCTTCATCACTAGCTCTCATTTCTACCCTCTCATATTTTCCACTTCTATTTTAAACACTGCCACTCAAGTGAACTTCTTAGATAACAACTCTCTTATTAGCACATTTGGAACTATAACAACTTCACCAACATAAAAACAAGACTTTATCAACGCTAATTAATCAGTCACCAAAGAAAAACTGGCAAAGAAAGAAAAGATAAATATTATTTTCAAGTTCACTAATACCGTTAAAAAAAAAAAAAAAAAAAAAAATGTCGCAATATGCAAGCATGAATATGATGAAAATATTTATCCATAAGTAGTAAAGAGTTAAAAAATCCACACTACGAGATTATACTCCTAGGATCACGTTGAGACCGACCGTGAAATGTGAGGGGTCAAGGGTAATATGAAAGACACCTCATGTTGTTTCTTATGTGCCTGGTAAAAATGATGAAGGTGTTGCGTAAAATTACTAGAATCAGTGATGAAGATGAAGACGAAGCAGAAAAAATCAGTGGTGCAGATGAAGAGCATCGTTGATAAAGCAAGAAAATAAATAATCAGTAGTGAAGGTGAAAATAGATGTCTTAGTTTAACTTTTATATAGTCTCAATTTTCTTCGAAATACTTTGGTATTTTGATTTAAATCACTTATCAATAATACAACCCCTATGTGCAATCTACTTATTTCAGGTTCGGTTGATTAAGAAATGTTCTTGAATAATATTGTCCATGGTGCAAACAATTTTTCCACCTGATTTTCTTGTTTTATCATGAGAGTGGAACATGTAGCGAAAATTGCATAATACGTACGTTTCATCTAAGAGAAAGCATGCGTGCTTTTCTTCAGTAATGGGATTGTCCATTCCTACTTTGAGTTTCCCTTTATATTTTCTTCTAAACTATCTTTATTTTTATTTAATTATTTTCAGGATGCTACTATTGATGGACTGATTCACTTTCCTCACAGGAGCTTATGGAATCCAAAAATCCCACAAAAAGTAATATTCTTTGTTTGGAATCTGGGCTACAACGCAGCTCCAACCTTGGATACTTATAGAAACTCAATTATGGTCAATAGACGTTTATTATGTAAAAAAGCAGTTGAGTCAAATCAACATCTCTTTTTGCAACGTGAAACAACTAAGGAAATTTATTTTTTTCCTTGGAGAGTTATAAGTTGAAGTGGGTTTTCCAAAACGGCGTTAAGAATGCAATCTGGGAGTGGAATAGGAAAAAAAGGAATGTCACTAGTATTAGAAGGAAAATTTGAGACATTCTACCTTTTGCAATTTGGTGAGTGATGAGTGCCAAATATTGCATATTTATACACATTTTTATTGGCATTTTACTCATCTTTTGTGCTCAAGAATCAGATATTATCCCAGATTCTGTATTTTCTTTGTTTTCAAGAATAAATATTTGTACTAATTAATTTTGTGTTTTTAGGTAATAAATAAACTTTGAGAAAATGCGGAACCAAAAGAGCAAAGAATTGGAGACAAGCATCCATGGAACAGAAGCCAAAGCCGCGCGCAAGAATTGCAACCCAACAAGTAGCAACTCTTCTACAAGACATGGGTTTGAGCTAGACCCGACCCGTGACCCGGATCCGAACCCGCTCATCCCGAGCCGCTGAGATCTCACCCTGATGCATCCTACTTGCCGCTCCTTCGCTCACATCTATTTCTCGATGCTCCGCTCAACACCAAATCAACCCAATACTTCCTCAACCGTTCAGCATCTTCTCCAGCCACATCCTACGCCGCCAGCGTCCTTCCCATCAACACTTAATGTGCCTGCTTCACAGCAAAGTTCCCTACACCTATACCCCCATCGAACCAAATCTATTTTCTCTTCCATCTTCTCTTTCTTCCTCTCCCGCACCTGCAAAACCCTCACCTTCTTCTTCTCCTCCCACACCCCTGTGCAGAGCTATCACCGCCTCCATCATCACCTCTCCCGTCAACATCATCACCCAGCTACCTCCATCCGCCACCCTAGGTTCACCCATCTCTATCTTAGCTTCTCTCTTAACCTAGAAGCTAGGGTTGAGATGATTGAACTTAGGGTTTCACCAACAACCCCAGCATGGGCGATTCTGAGCAAGAGAGAGGCGTGGGTTCGATTAATTTGTGAGTATGGTTGTTAGAAAAGTAGTTTTGCAGAGTATAAATTCATGTTTGAGATGAAAGAGAAAACAGTCAATTTTAGGGTTCATATTTATTTTGCAATTTTAATTCAAAGTCTGTTTTTATGTTCATCATGTGCTAAATTTACTTAGCTAGGATTGATATGAAACCCTAATTTAATGTTCTGATTTTCAACTTCATTTGAATTATCTTGTGTATGTTTAAATGATAAGAGAGTTTCAATGTTAACACCTCAATGCCCCCTCTCTCACAAAGTTGAATGTCATGCATCCATCAGAGTTAGGTTTGCATTGTGTTGAGTGTGTTCACTCATATTTTAATTGTTATTGCTATCTCTTAGATTAGTTGTGCTTAACTAGACATCTAATGCTCGAGTAGTATTCGAGCCGATAATTGAAACCTCAATTGGTGAAACCTCTAGGTATATGGTAGCCTCGACACACTTCCTTTGTCTGTAATAGAACAAGAATTCTCAAGTTAGTTGAAGCTCATAACTTGAAATAGGGTGGATTTGATAATCCTAGTGCCTGTCATATCATCATTTGTATTTCATCTTGCCTTAGTTGTGTAATCTCCAACTCGCCCGTAAAGACTATAAACAAAAGCATAAATTTTCGTCACTTACCCCCGAAAATTGTTGAGAAAGCCTTAGAACAACCTTGCACACACTAGTTCTCTGAGGTTCGACCTGTGCTTGCCTCTGCCTACAAAGGCACTGTGCACTTGCAGATAAGACGTAGGAAAATACACTCTTAAGCTCCTACCAAGTTTTTGGCGCCGCTGCCGGGGAACTGGTAGTGTGCTAATTGTCTTTAAAGCTTCATCTCACTGTTTTCAATTCTCCCCTGTACATTTTGACTATTCAATCATCTGAGCTATCTTTCGTTGTATATTTCGCTTTGAATCCTCGATTTTAGCTTCTTTTAGCTTAGTTAGCTGTAGTTTTCTTTTCTTGCATCTTTATTGCATATCTTCAACTATAATTGCATCACACTTTATAGTGTAGCATAGTTAACCATCTCGTGTATAAATTTTGCATTTGGTGCATACCAAAGGCACCAAGCCATTCCACATTGTAGCTAAATCTTTAACTCTGCATAGCTCTGATCTCCGCCATAGCATTCTTGCTCTTTGGTTTAACTGTGTGACCCCGTGAACCGAGTTTGATCTCTTGAGTAACAGGTGTGTGCTGTGGTCCGTGTTTGTGGTGCCGCTAAGCAAGCCAAGGAAGAGAAGAAAAGAGCAAACCACCGTGGAGTGCCTAAACCAGTGTAAAACCTGGTGGTATTGTCTTCCAACCTTGTTTCCTTGAATGAATGAATGTTTGCTTGTGAATGAATGAATGTAATGCCCGAGCTTACACCGTGAATTAGCTACTCGCCACCTTGCTAGCCCCCGAAGCCGCAAGTTTGATTTAGCTGATGAGCAAATTGTGAACAATTGAGCCACAAAACCCCGAGCTCGAGTTTGACATCAACTCAGACTTTTGGTATCTGAGTGAGTTGATGCCACAAACTCAACTGAGCCAGTTTGACATCAACTCAGACCTGGTAAAATCTGTCAACCTTGCCAATTTTTTTTTTTTTGCATGTTTGTGTATGGTCTCTGAGACTTGCTGCCTTGCTGAGCATGTTGTGAGCAGCTGAATATATTCATTTGCTGTTGATTTTTGTGCATGCCCTGAATTTGTGTGTGACCTGTGGTGTTTGAATGAACTGTTAAGAAAGCAGTAACCTGTGAATAGCACTTAGCCTGTTGAATTTCAAACACACTACCCTGGCACATGCTTCACCATTGAGTGAGCACAACCTCAACCTTGTGCACCATTCACAAAATTTTTGTCTTGCTAGTGCACCTGCCAATCTAGGCTGTGCTATGTCTCTTGTTCTGTGAATTTGCTCTAATCGGTGCACTCAAGCCTGAGCATAAACTAGCCTGTGCACTTGTGCAACTGCCAACCTAGGCTGAGCTGAGTTGCAAAGACTCAGTTATTTTGTGTACATAACTTGCCCCTGTGCCTGACCATTTAAACCTGCAACTGGGCTAGAGCAGTTTCACTGAGTCTCACCTGAACTGGGCTCTTCTTCTGCAACAATTTTAGCCCACTTAACTGAACCCAACCCTGGGCTGCAAACAACTAAGCCCGCATCAACTGAAATTCTGGGCTTGCACAAAACCGAGCCCAACTACTGGGCTCAACCTAATCTGGGCTATACATTTCTCAACCAAGCTGGGCCAGATCATCTAGGCTAGAACCTATTCTGTTGGGCTGTACAACACCAATAACCAATCTTTTGGGCTTGAGTCTCATATTAGTGGGTCATTTCTGAGTCTTTGCTTTTCTGTGTTGAACTTGATTGTATGTTAACATGCTAGATGCGCTAGCTAGGCTATGATTGTGTCTTTTAGAGACCAAACAAATCGACTAGTTAGAATCCGCCCTGACGAAATCGTGAGCATACCCAGCTTCTTCAACCGAAAACCCAAGCCTGCACCTATCCATTCAAATGTAAACCATGGGTGAGGAACTTAACCAACCCCGTAGTCTCAAGGACTACATGTACCCAACTAGGGCAAGCCAGCCCTCTTGCATCATTCTCACACCGATGCTGGTCCGGCTTGAACTAAAAGCAAGCACCATTCATATGCTACCCGTGTTTAGAGGGGTCAATGCCGAGAACCCCTACCATCACGTGAGAGACTTTGAGGACATTTGTGGGACTCGCGTTTAACCAAATGACCGAGGAGTCCTCAAATTGAGATTGTTTCCTTTTTTTCTCTGAAAGACAAAGCCAAGTCTTGGCTACATGCCCTACAACCACAATCCATTAGAACCTGGGATGACCTCACAAAAGAGTTTTTCAAAAAGTTTTTCCCCAACCATAAGACGGCGACAATTCGCCAAAGTCTAAATGGTTTTGTGCAATTAGAAGACGAAACTCTAGCAAAGTACTTGGAGAGATTCAATGAATTATTACTCCAATGTCCCCACCATGGTTTTGAAAATGGAGACTCGTCCAAATCTTGTATGAGGGTCTAGATGTTAGAACCCGTAACCACGTCGAGTCAATGTGCAATGGTGCATTTATTGACAAGAGTGCCGATGACGCTTGGACTTTTCTAATCAAAGTCGCTGAAAAGACTCAACAAAGGTGGGAGTCCATCCGAGAACCGATACGGACTACCCCGCCAACAACGTTCATAGAATTGAGTCCGACTTTGAGGGAAATGCAAAATGGCATCTTTGGCCCGAGAAAGAAGTGCTTGAGTTAGAAAAGAATGTAAAATCTAATGCCCCTACTCTCCGTGACCAAATTGATATGGCCACTTGTGCCGCATGCCATAGTTCTCGACCACTTAGTGGACAAATGTCCAGACTTGCATGCATTTCAAGAGTCCAAAGCCGAGCAAGCCAATGCATTATACCATAGGCAAGAGAACAACCCTTATTCTCAAACCTACAACCCTGGTGGAGGAATCACCCTAACTTCTCATGGTCCAAGGGACCAATAAGGGGGACCAACAAATAACAACCAAGGATACTCATATCCTAGAAACCCCCAAGTACCACAACACCCTCAGTACCCTGCAGAGAAAAAGATTAGCTTGGAAGACCGTGTAATGTTAACCCAAGGTCTTTCAAAACTTGAGAAAACTACCGACCAACGTCTCACAAACCTAGATCTTAAGATAGGGCAAATCTGTGATGCATTGAATGAGAGAGAGAAAGGCAAATTCCCTAGTCAACCCCAACAAAATCCAAAGCGTGTTTCAGCAGTGGCCTCTACCCGCAATGAAACTTCACATAGTCAAGCTAATGTCGTCACCACTCTCCGTAGTGGTAGAATTGTTGAGAACCATGTAGGTGTACCACCATCAAGCGAGTCTACATCGACTCCCAAGTACACACAACACCACCTAAAACATCTACCGTAGAGAAAGAATCCAAGCCCATTAAGAAAACCAAGAGTCCTACTAATATAGATGTTCCCGTGCAAGTCATGTTCCCGTTGCTCCATTTCCACAACGGTTGGTGCAAATGTAAGGGGGTACCCAATACAATGAGATGTTGGAATTGTTCAAAAGAGTTAACATAAACATTCCATTTCTCAAGCAATCAGGCAAATACCCGCCTATGATAAGTTTTTGAAGGACCCGTGCACACAAAAGCGAAAGCTTCATGTGCATAAGCGTGCCTTTCTCACCGAGCAAGTAAGTTCAATTATTCAAAACAAAACCCCACCTAAGTTCAAAGACCCAGAGTAGCCCAACTATCTCTTGTACTATAGGTGAGCATACAATCGTAAAAGCTTTATTGGACTTAGGAGCTAGTGTGAATCTACCGCCATATTTCGTGTATGTGCGCTAGGTCTTGGGGAATTGCAACCCACCCATGTCACGCTACAATTAGCTGGACAGATCTGTGAAAGTCCCTCGGGGAATCGTTGAAGATGTGCTAATTAAGGTTGATAAATTTTATTTCCCCGTGGACTTCATTGTGTTAGATACACAACCTGTGCATAATCCTGAAAATCATATTCCCGTTATCTTAGGACGTCCCTTCTTGGCAACGTCAAACGCTATCATAAATTGTCGTAGCGGGATATTGAATTTGTCCTTTGGCAACATGACCGTAGAATCGAATGTCTTTCGTGTGAACCAACAACCCATAGAGTGTGATGATGATGAATTGCACGAGGTTAACATGATCGAGAGTCCGATTCAAGACTCATTGTCCGACATCTTACCCGTAGATCCCGCACAAGCATGTTTAGACAATTTTGACTTAGATCTCTTTGAGTCGAATACATTAGTGAAGTCCACTCTTTTGCTAGAGTCTGTGCCACCCATGGATATTGCTAAATGGCGTAATGCAAAGTGGAACCCCTTCCACTCTCTCGATACCACATCCGCCCCACCTCTTGATACACCACCTAAGCTTGATTTGAAACCATTACCGATACCTTGAAGTATGCTTTCTTAGGTCCTTCCGACACTTTACCCGTGATTATTGCATCATGTTTAGACACGGAACAGAAAGTAGACTCTTAGAAGTACTTCAAGAACATAAAGGAGCTTTAGGTTGGACCATCTCCGATCTTAAGGGTATAAGTCCCACAATTTGCATGCATCACATAAACCTTGAGGAGAACACTAAACCATCTAGGGAAATGCAAAGGAGACTTAACCCCAACATGAGAGATGTTGTCAAGGGTGAGATTCTGAAATTGCTTGATGCGGGTATCATTTACCCCGTCCCTGATAGCATGGGTCGCCCCATTGTGTAGTACCCAAGAAGTCCGGCATCACCGTAGTTCAAAATGAGATGAATGAGCTTGTTCCCACCCGTGTGACCACCGGATGGCGAGTTTGTATTGATTATAGAAAATTGAACACAAGAACCAAGAAAGACCATTTTCCCCTTCCCTTCATTGACCAAATGTCGGAAAGGTTAGCCAAACATAGTCACTATTGTTTCTTAGATGGCTATTCGCTACAACCAAATTCACATAGCACCCGAAGACCAACAAAAGACCACATTTACATGTCCTTATGTAACTTTTGCTTATCGTCGTATGCCTTTGGGCCGTGCAATGCACCCGCTACTTTTCAACGTTGCATGATGAGCATATTTTCCGACATGGTAGATAAGTTTTTGAGATTTTTATGGATGATTTTTCTGTGTTTGGATCTTCATTTGATGAGTGTTTGCATCACCTCACATGTGTGTTGATTAGGTGTAAGGAAAAGAGTTTGGTCTTGAATTGGGAAAATGTCATTTCATGGTTAACTCGTGCATTGTTCTAGGGCATATTATCTCGGAAAAAGGCATAGAAGTAGACAAAGCCAAGGTAGATCTCATTCAACACTTGCCTCAACCTCGTTCGTGAGGGACATCGATCATTTCTAGGCCATGCGGGTTTTTACCGATTCATCAAAGACTTTAGTAAAATTTCACGACCTTTGTGCAATCTTCTTGCAAAAGATGTTGCATTTGTCTTTGATGATGCTTGTAAGGAAGCATGGGAGCAAATCAAGGCTCTCCTTACATCCGACCCCTATAGTTAGACCACCCGATTGGTCATTACCATTTGAGATTATGTGTGATGCGTCCGACTATGTCAGAGGAGCTGTTTTAGGCCAACGAGTAGACAAACTCCCTTATGTGATCTACTATGCTAGTAAAACACTTAATGATGCTCAATTGAATTATTCCAAAACCGAGAAAGAGTTGATAGTGTTGTGTTTGCATTAGACAAGTTTAGATCTTATTTGATAGGGTCTAAGGTCATCATTTATTCCGATCATGCCGCATTGAGATATCTTTTGTCTAAGAAAGATGCTAAGGCTTGTCTAATTCGATGGATACTCTTGTTACAAGAGTTTAACCTCGAAATTCGAGATAAGAAAGGGTCGAAAATGTTGTTGCCGATCACTTGTCTAGGTTGAATGTCGAACCTTCCGATGAATCGTGCTAATTAGGGAATCATTCCCCCGATGAGCAATTGATGCTTGTGTTCGAAATGCCTTGGTTTGTGATATTGTGAACTACCTTGCTGCAGGTAGAATGCCCTTGCATTGGTCTAAACAAGACCGCTCTAAATTCTTGGCTGAAGTTAAACACTTCCTTTGGGATGACCCATATTTGTTTAAGTACTTGCCAAGACCAAATCATTAGGAGATGTGTCCCCACTCAACAAAGGGACGTCATCTCTTTTGTCATGACCATGCATGTGGAGGCCACTTTAGTGCCAAGAAAACTGCCGCAAAGATCTTGCAAAGCGGTTTCTATTGGCCAACACTGCTTAAGGATTGCCATGCATTTTGTGTTGCTTGTGACCGATGCCGTAAACTAGGAAGTATATCTAGGAGAAACATGATGCCCTTACAACCCATTTTGATTGTTGAGTGTTTGATGTTTGGGGTATTGATTTCATGGGTCCATTTCCTAACTCGAAGGTAAGTTATACATTCTTGTTGTTGTTGATTATGTCTCTAAGTGGGTAGAGGCCATTGCATCCAAAACCAACGACCATAAAGTTGTTCTTTCTTTTCTTAAGGAGAACATTTTCTCCCGTTTTGGAACCCCTAGGGCAATAATCGGGTGATGGAGGTAGTCATTTCGCAATAGACCCTTTGAATCACTAGTGCGCAAGTATGGAATCACTCACAAGGTTGCAACACCTTACCATCCTCAAACCAAAGGCCAAGTAGAAGTTTCTAATAGGGAAATTAAGCATATCCTTGAGAAGACCGTCAATCCTTCTAGGAAAGATTGGTCTTTGCGCTTAAATGATGCTTTATGGGCCTATATGATCGCATACAAGACTCCCATTGGGATGTCTCCTTACAAACTTGTGTACGGAAAAGCATGTCATCTACCCGTTGAGTTAGAACACCGTGCATATTGGGTCGTGAAAAGTTGAATTTTGATCTTGATAAGGCCGGAACTCCGTAGGAAAACTTCAACTCAATGAGTTAGAAGAATTGAGAAACGATGCATATGATAGTGCCAAAACGTACAAACATAGGATGAAAGTGTTTCACGACAAGCGCATTCTCGCGCAAGTCTTTCACCCGTGTCGAAAGTTTTATTGTACAACACTAGATTGCACTTGTTTCCGGGAAGCTACGTTCTAGATGGTCGACCATTCGTGGTAATGCACTGCTTTTCCCCATGGAGTCAGAAGTTGAAAACCCAAAGAAACAAGAACATTTTCAAAGTCAATGGTCAGAGATTGAAACCATTTCTCGGGAGCATCTTCCACCGTGAAGTTGAGACCGTTGACTTGGAAGACCCCATCTATGTGGACTGATCTAGTTCACTTGTGTACATACTCATGGACTAAACATCCATCATCTCTCCCTTTTCTTTTTCTTTTTGCATAATTTTGATGTGTGCTAACCAACCTTTTTGTCTTGCGCTCGTGATTGTTTGCTTTCAAAGCATTCATCTTTCTATGGTTTAGCAACACCCTCTTGCATCCCAGTAATCTCTTCCCTTTTCTCCTCTCAACATAGTTCTCTTGGTATGTGACTGTTTAAATTCTTTTATCCGACGACACATTGAGGACAATGTTTGATTTAGGTTTGGGGTGTGATTTGCATATAGAGTTTTTAGTCTTTTTGTTTTACTTCATGTCAAAAAAAAATAAATAAATAAAAATCGAAAACTCAAAAATTTGCATAAAAACCTCCAACTTTTAGAGATTTTAGATTCACTAGCATGCTTCTAGCTATGTTTACATAGAGAGTCTGACCGAAATAACAGAACTTGGAAGTACCGGAGAACGCAATCGGGTTCCTTAGTTGATTAGAGCGTTAAAATTGGATTTAACCATACCGGAGGGCGAATTAGGTGCTTGTTTAGATATTCGGAGTAGAATTGTGATCAACCATAGTGGAGACTACCCATTTTACATCAAGCGAGGTACCGACCTTCACTCTTTGTGACTTTCTAGAAAAGCTTTTAGAGTGTGTGTCACCGTACGTCAATTCCGGGTAGGAATGGTGAGCTACCCAACTTCGCACCACTTTCAAGACTATTTTTGATCTCTTGAGTGCTAATTCCGTCAATCATGAGGGTGACATCTAAAGATGAAAACTCCTTCTAAATATCGATTTGCGCTAGCATCACTCTCTCTCAATCAATGATCCATAGAAACACATCATCGTCAGCAAGCGGAGCAACATCAAAATATTTGAAGAAAAGTGAAATAGTCCAAGGTTTACGTGCAACAAAGAAAAGAAAATAGGATGAGAATTAATGAAGTTTGTAAAATCAAGACAATACAAGTTATGGAAATTGTGTGATATAGTCCTTCATCTATGGAGTTAGTAGTTTTATTGTTTTTATTTTCAATTAATGTATATAGTGAAGTTAATCAAAAAAAAAAAATCAATCAAAAATAATTAAAAAAAATATATATATATATATATTGTAGTTTATTTTCTTAGTTTTGATACCACCATGGTAAAGAAGAAAATTCCAAGTAACAAGGAAATTGAGTAGAAAAGTTAAAAATTGTCAAGTTTTGTGAAGTTTAGAAGTTCGTCATCAACAATCGAAGACCGAAGATTGAAGACGTTTCTATGGTTCTTATGAGAGAGTGATATTAATTGCCGATCGGGTGAAAAGGTAAGTGAGTACTCCCACCCCTTGCTAATGGTTGATTTCCTTTCTTAGAGATCATCGTAAAAGATTCTTTTTATCCACACTTCGTGGAGTCTCTAGAAATTATTTCGGAAGGTTATCCTTCTTACCTACAACGTGTGCAGATCCTCTCTTTATTCCTCCCGCACACATGAGAGACTAAAAAGCGATCTTTTTGAGTGCAATTATCATAAAACCCTAATGGTGAGGCGAAGTCGAGGCTTATGATCACAATCGAACCCGAATTCTTTCATATGGTATGGTTACTTCTCGCTCAACACTTAAGGATGAGAATGCGTTCTTTGGTAGTTCTAACTTCGTTACTAGCATGCAGAAACTCTATATACTCATAGCTCCTTGGATGCTTGAGACTCTTTTACACTCGAAGTTGGAGAAGGTTTTGTGGGTACACTGTAAACCCTCACGAGACTACAACTCGTCCACTAGGGACACCTAGGGGTTTAAAGGCTTAGTGCATACGCTAAATGCATTCGAGAGACCAGCAACAGGGGTATAGTTAGGATTTCCTAATTTCTGTTACACTTGAGGACAAGTAAAATTCAGGTTTGGGGGTATTTGATGAGTGCCAAATATTGCATATTTATACACATTTTTATTGGCATTTTACTCATCTTTTGTGCTCAAGAATCGAGATATTATCCTGCATTCTCGTATTTTCTTTGTTTTCAATAATAAATATTTGTACTAATTAATTTTGTGTTTTTAGGTAATAAATAAAGCTCTGAGAAAATGCGGAACCAAAAGAGCAAAAATTGGAGACAAGCGTCTATGGAACAAAGCCAAAGCCCGCGTGCGCAATCAGTTGTAACCCAACAAGTAGCAACTCTTCTACAAGACATGGGCTTGAGCTAGACCCGACCCGTGACCCGATCCGAACCCGCTCATCCCGAGCCGTTGAGATCTCACCCAGATGCATCCTACGGTCGCTCCTTCGCTCACATCTATTTCTCGATGCTCCGCTCAACACCAAATCAACCCAATACTTCCTCAACCGTTCGATCTTCTCCGCCCACATCCTACGCTCGCTCCGTCCTTCCCATCAACACTTGATGTGCCCGATTCACAAAGAAAGTTCCCTACACCTATACCCCCATCGAACCAAATCTATTTTCTCTTCCATCTTCTCTTTCTTCCTCTCCCGCACCTGCAAAACCCTCACCTTCTTCTTCTCCTCCCACGTCCCTGTGCAGAGCTATCACCGCCTCCATCATCACCTCTCCTGTCAACATCATCACCCAGCTACCTCCATCCGCCACCCTAGGTTCACCCATCTCTATCTTAGCTTCTCTCTTAACCTAGAAGCTAGGGTTGAGATGATTGAACTTAGGGTTTCACCAACAACCCCAGCATGGGCGATTCTGAGCAAGAGAGAGGCGTGGGTTCGATTAATTTGTGAGTATGGTTGTTAGAAAAGTAGTTTTGTAGAGTATAAATTCATGTTTGAGATGAAAGAGAAAACAGTCAATTTTAGGGTTCATATTTATTTTGCAATTTTAATTCAAAGTCTGTTTTTATGTTCATCATGTGCTAAATTTACTTAGCTAGGATTGATATGAAACCCTAATTTAATGTTCTGATTTCAACTTCATTTGAATTATCTTGTGTATGTTTAAATGATAAGAGAGTTTCAATGTTAACACCTCAATGCCCTGCTCTCACAATGAATGTCATGCATCCATTGTAGTTAGGTTTACATTGTGTTGAGTGTGTTCACTCATATTTTAATTGTTATTGCTATCTCTTAGATTAGTTGTGCTTAACTAGACATCTAATGCCTCCGAGTAGTATTCGAGCCGATAATTGAAACCTCAATTGGTGAAACCCTTAGGTATATGGTAGCCTCGACACACTTCCTTTGCCTGTAATAGGAACAAGAATTCTCAAGTTAGTTGAAGCTCATAACTTGAAATGGGGTGGATTTGATAATCCTAGTGCCTCGTCATATCATCATTTGTATTTCATCTTGCCTTAGTTGTGTAATCTCCAACTCGGTCGTAAAGACTAAAACAAAAGCATAAATTTCTCGTCACTTACCCCCGAAAATTGTTGAGAAAGCCTTAGAATAACCTAGCACACACTAGTTCTCTGTGGAAAGACCCGTACTCTTGCCACCGCCTCCAAAGGCTCGTGCACTCTGCGCATTAAGACATAGTCGTAGGAAAATCACTTTTAAGCTCCTACCAGTGAGCAAAAGTATGGATTGAGAGAAATGGAAGATTGTTTAATCGGAAGTATAAGAATCGACAAGAAGACATTGATAGATTTTCATCTATAATTGGTGTGTGGATACTAAGATTTTTGAAGGGATTACGTTAAACTTGGTTTTGTATGATTGGGAAGCGATCATGCATTAACTCTGATCCGCTTTTGTTTTCAACACTTTGGTTTTATTTGTTTTTTTACTTTGTAACTCTACTATAATTGAGTTTACATGATTTGTGTTTCTGTATCTGGTCCTTGCTGTCTTGGTAAGAAACTGATTTTTCCAATATATTTTGTTCTTTTGATTTGATATTAAAATATTAAAAAACTTAGGATAAGATATGTATAAATGATTTGATTGTATGGTTTTAGTTAAATTTTGAAAAGAAAAGAGAAATGAAATACAAAATGTTGATATACATTTTATGATTTTAGAATTCAATGATCAAAGTAAAAAGTTCAGGGGATATTAAAAATAAAAAATCCTAGAAAATGCCCTTGTTAATATATTTTTTGGGTAGGTTTTAGAATTATGGGGATGGCTTTCCGCATTCGTAAGAAATTTGTTAATGTGAGTACCTCCATATCTGCATCCGTTTCCAATAAGCTATATTTTCAGATAACAAAATAAGATGTCCGGATCGGATATTTTCGGACCACATTAGACGATTCATATGTAAATTCGTACAAATTTTAAAGGTTTCAAGAGTAGAAAATTTTAGAAACAAATATAAATAGAGTACATTTATATTTGGTGAAAAATAACTGAATAAGAAAGAAAAAAGGTGAGAAAAGTAGTTCAAAAATTCGAGAACAATGAATGAATCTCCTCCATAAACCATTCGAAATGATAAACTAAAAAAATGTGTTAACAAACCAAAGATTTCTTTTCGGCGTCATCATCTCCCTTATTTACAAGTGATAAGTCAAAAATAAAAACCAGTAATCTTAGAAATAAATTAAAGTGACACTCTCATTCTTAATCTTGCTTTCACTCCAGGCTTCAATGTGGGTATTTAATATGGTTTGCGTTTTGATATTTATGCTTTTTTTTAAGGATTTTGTTTACTTGTTAACAAAAAGCATCATTTCCCATTTAAGGACCATTTATGGTATATTTTTGACCGAATTGACATCCATATGACCAGTATTTAATTCAAAAGTGCGGCCACATCTATGGTTATCCTTCTATTATTTTCCAAAATCATCTAGTTTGTTAGTATATGAATTTGGCCATCGACCACCAAAAACTTCCCCAGGCTAAGAATAGTATATTGTTATCCGTCCACATGAACAAGGCAGCTAAATGGTCTTCAATTATCATGCATTATAGTCTACATTCACGCATACCCAGCTTGTATAATGTGGGAGAGCAACAACTTGAAAGTTGAAACAGCACAAGCACAACACTCTTTTTTATTTTAACGAAAATGATACAAGCAGTCAGCACAAGCACTGGGACCGGGTCGCAAGTCTCACACCCCTAATCTTAAACCTGCTTAGCCAATAGGATTACATCCTAAACCTGAAGTAACAACTTCTAGATCGCCGATCTTAAGGAACATAATTACATAAAGTAAAACAAAACTAATTCCCAAACACTCTGATACTTTATAGATGAAAACTCCCAAAAAATATTAATATAAATGTGTATTGTTATACAAACAATAAGAATTCATATATAAGAAAGATACAAAAATGTTCTTAATCGGCTATCAGTTTAAGCTACGGAAGTGGATGTCTTCAAGCATACCATCTCTTCGGAAAACTGAAACTGAAGTGGAAACGAGTGAGCACATCATCCCAAAGGGGTGCCCAATAGAAACATGCAACTCTCAAGTAATCACTAACATACTTCATAGTTCTAAAGAATAACAGCAAGCTATAATACAATAATAATCTAAAGCATTCAACGATTCATGCAACATAAAGCAAGTGTTATCCTAACCTCGCCAAACTCATTGGAGAAGACGACGCGAGAACAACCCTAATCAATAATGATAACATCGTCCACATGAAGTGATGAACCAAATCATGATTTAGAATATTACCGTCAAGATCAGATAGTTAGTCAAACAATTATAATATGCACACGAGTGATTTCCCTCAAATAGAATAGTATATATAATATCATAACGGATGAATTACCGCCCTACTAAGATAAGATTTCATACGGAAGAACTACCACCCTACTATATTAATAAGCAGTAATATTATAACGGATGAATTACCGCCCTACTAATACTATTAAAACGGATGAATTACCGTCCTACTAATTAAATTAGATATAATAATATTAAAACGGATGAATTACCGCCCTACTACATAATATTATCGACGGATGAATTACCGCCTTACTTAACTTAGCTAAGAGCCGTGGGGAAACACAGACACTCTTCGGAGGGAAATCTCACAATGCATATCACACACAAAACACATCGTAACAAACATCGTACATACAAATACAACATATACATTACACTCAAGGATACATGAATAGTAAATCAAAGTATACACTACCATGCTCACTTAATAGTAAAGACTCATCATGCTCGTGAGAATATAAGAAAGCTTAATGATTACAAGAAGGTTACAAGGTTCCCACCTGATATTGAAGGCAAACTACGCCTATCTCGAGATCCATAATCCACTGGTTCAATCTTTGAATCGATCGTTGTTAATAAAGATTAAATGTTAACCACACAAGCACTCTTAGGAATTAGTCAAAACGCTCACACAAGGCTCATAACATAATCTCATACAATTCTCTAGTTATAAGCAAGATGGACTATCTAATGATTTTAAGCCCATCTATGGCTCTACACCTTTTCATTGTCTATATTTAGCATATTTAAAAGTTTACTAATTCAATTAGAATGGTTTTATAGTCCATTAGATATGTCTTATGAACATCTACAACTTTGTAGAAGGAACCAAAGGTTAATTCCGACAATAAGGTCCAATATATCAAAATAAGAAAACTATTCCTAAGCCCAAGTCCACTAAAGAATCCCATTAACATAAGGTCCTGTCCACCAGAGTCAACTAACGGTCAATAACAGTCCAGTGGTCAATGAAGGTAAACGTCCAGTCAAGGTCAAGTCTTGGTCAAGTCAACAGTCTAACGGGTCAAAGTCAACGAGTCAAACATGAACTCGGTCAAGGTTCACTGGATCAACCTCGGGTCAGTCCGGTCACCGAGTTAACTCGGGCCGGATACACTAGGTCGCCTAGACCGGATCGGGATAACAAACAGTTAAAAACACAAAGCCCGAGCCATAAGCTCATGCCACAAACTAGTGCATTAAAACACATACACACACAAACTCGACTAATACTACAATCCTTCCTTGATTGATTTAATTGATTTTATACACATCCCATATCTCTATTTATCGAACCAATGCTCCCGCAATTCTAACTTCAAAACAACATTCTCTTCATTGTGCTCACTAGTTCAAGACCAACAACTTCACTTGTATCACCAACTAAATATCCACCATTCTTAGTATCTTTATATCAACAACAAAGATCACCAATATCTTTCCATATCCGGTCCCTTCACCACCAGTTCATTCCATGACTTCCCAAACCCAACAACTTACAACTTGAGATATCTTCCCATCACCTCGATTCATCTCGGTTCAACATTTCTACCTACACCAGTTTTAGTTAACTTCAACAGCAACTCAACATAATACCACAACACCACATGTTTTTGTTCCCATACACAACAGACAACCCTCTACCATTCCACTTCAATCATAACAATCCCAACTCCATGTCATTTGCAATTGCATACTCAGAACACAACCAATTTACAACTGCAATACCCCTTACAATCTGAACTCCAAAATCTTTACTTGAGCCATAGCACCAACAATTATAACTCTAGCTCATACCAGAGACTCAAACCTTCATAGCCACACATACGTCACTTCATTACAAAGACTAACACCAACACCTTTTCAGCTTGTTCTTCATGAAATCCACCACAACAAAGACCATACTTAGGTCAAGTATCAACAACCTCTACTTCATATTCAATATCAAATCTCAGTTTCATGCTTCCATCCCCGAAATTCAACTTGCAACTACCATTACCAACCACCAACAGCTCGGTTATGCTCAAATGAACAAACACAACAACAAGGTATCCGTAATATCAATTTCATCTTCATCAACTGACTTCATCACCAAAATATACTTGGACCATCCCAAAGACATACTAGTTCAATATCATAACTACCAATGATTCAATCTCCATCTCTACCGAAACATCTACATCTTTATAATCATCTAAGATTTCTAACTATGGAAACCTAATTCCAAATTGAGGAAGAACAGGGGAAAACCCTAATTTCTCTATGAATTCAAAATTAAACCACATGCAAAACTCTAACTCAAAATTTCTGAAAACCCATCTTTAATCTATCAACACAAATCAATTTCAAGAAAATAAATCAATCAATTCAGTAACCCTAAATAATCTTACCCTTTTCTCTTCATCTTCCAGAGCTCAATAAACTTCAACATCATCACCTTCTTCATCGATACAACTACAAGCTTCTACGAATCACCCACATCAATTCCAGCTCGCTTCATCGACTTGAAATCAACAAAAAGAAGAACAAAAGAAAGAACAAAGAAGAAGAACAAAAGAGAAGAATGAATTTCTCTTCCTTGGTTTGGTGAAGATAAGGCCGACCAAAACTATAAAGTCACCCAGAAGATTGATAGGGGCATCCAAGCGGCTTAGATGCAAAAATGATTATTTTTCCTTCTCATTAATCTGATAATATCTTCTTCGTCCGGTATCCGATTGACACGTTCGAGTAGTCTAATTCGCATAACTTTTCGAGGTCTATCTAGTGATACTAATTTCGTATCTAGATCGTTGTTAAATTAAATCTATTAATTATCGATCGTGTTAAACTAATCGAGTCATTAGCGCCTTAAACGTCTCTTGACTGGTCTAATAACGTTGACAAGCTTGAGGGTCCTTACATTCTCCCCACCTTATTCATTTTCGTCCTCGAAAATCGAACTATCCTTCTAGTCTTCAAAACTCCCCACCTTATAGAGAAATATTATCTCTCGACTAAATGTATGTACTGCTCATACTTACAAACGCGCGAAAACTAATTCATTTCAAATGAGTCCGAAGGAAAGAAAAGAAAACACAAGCCTATATGGTTTTTCTACAACTAGAATCTATAATTGTGTAGCTTTAGGTTGAAAAGACTAATTTCTATTTTAATACACTATTAGTTCTAATTACAAGAGAAGATACTCTATCGTAAAGTTTTTATACGAATTTGTAATCTATCAATCAAAATTATCAAACTCAGCTATACTGATCTAAACACTAACATATCAATAAATCTAAGTCCTTCGCACTAATTTTCTATCTCAATAAATTGATGGCTCTATACAAATACAAAGGTACTCAACGAGTTTCTAAGTAAAATCTGGGATCTATCCAATATACTAACCTTGTTATTTCCCTAGTGTTGGATGTCTACGTATTCATAATTTTAAACTAATTATTCTCTAATCTCTATTAACTTCTAAATCCTAATGCAATTAGTTTAACCTACTATTTTTTTAACTTCCTAAAATGTACATACAACAAGAAAACAAATCAATCAATCAATCAATAATCTTTTAGTTCTTGATAGCTTTTAGTGTTTAAGATTTATCTCACAACCCATCCCAGTTCTAAGCTAATCTAGTTCACTAACTGGTATTAGCTATTATTGCCCATGTAAGATCTAATAGTGAGCTCTGATACCAACTTCTCACACCCCTAATCATAAACCTGCTTAGCCAATAGGATTACAGCCTAAACCTGAAGTAACAACTTCTAGATCGCCGATCTTAAGGAACATAATTACATAAAGTAAAACAAAACTAATTCCCAAACACTCTGATACTTTATAGATGAAAACTCCCAAAAAAATATTAATATAAATGTGTATTGTTATACAAACAATAAGAATTCATATATAAGAAAGATACAAAAATGTTCTTAATCGGCTATCAGTTTAAGCTACGGAAGCGGATGTCTTCAAGCATACCATCTCTTCGGAAAACTGAAACTGAAGTGGAAACGAGTGAGCACATCATCCTAAAGGGGTGCCCAATAGAAACATGCAACTCTCAAGTAATCACTAACATACTTCACAGTTCTAAAGAATAACAGTAAGCTATAATACAATAATAATCTAAAGCATTCAACGATTCATGCAACATAAAGCAAGTGTTATCCTAACCTCGCCAAACTCATTGGAGAAGACGACGCGAGAACAACCCTAATCAATAATGATAACATCGTCCACATGAAGTGCTGAACCAAATCATGATTTAGAATATTACCGTCAAGATCAGATAGTTAGTCAAACAAGTATAATATGCACACGAGTGATTTCCCTCAAGTAGAATAGTATATATAATATCATAACGGATGAATTACCGCCCTACTAAGATAAGATTGCATACGGATGAACTACCGCCCTACTATATTAATAAGCAGTAATATTATAACGGATGAATTACCGCCCTACTAATACTATTAAAACGGATGAATTACCGCCCTACTACATAATATTGTCGACGGATGAATTACCGCCTTACTTAACTTAGCTAAGAGCCATGGGGAAACACAGACACTCTTCGCAGGGAAATCTCACAATGCATATCACACACAAAACACATCGTAACAAACATCGTACATACAAATACAACATATACATTACACTCAAGGATACATGAATAGTAAATAAAAGTATACACTACCATGCTCACTTAATAGTAAAGACTCATCATGCTCGCAGAATATAAGAAAGCTTAATGATTACAAGAAGGTTACAAGGTTCCCACCTGATATTGAAGGCAAACTACGCCTATCTCGAGATCCATAATCCACTGGTTCAATCTTTGAATCGATCGTTGTTAATAAAGATTAACTGTTAACCACACAATCACTCTTAGGAATTAGTTAAAAGGCTCACACAAGGCTCATAACATAATCTCATACAATTCTCTAGTTATAAGCAAGATGGACTATCTAATGATTCTAAGCCCATCTATGGTTCTACACCTTTTCATTGTCTATATTTAGCATATTTAAAAGTTTACTAATTCAATTAGAATGGTTTTATAGTCCATTAGATATGTCTTATGAACATCTACAACTTTGTAGAAGGAACCAAAGGTTAATTCCGACAATAAGGTCAAATATATCAAAATAAGAAAACTATGCCTAAGCCCAAGTCCACTAAAGAAGCCCATTAACATAAGGTCCCGTCCACGAGTCAACTAGCGGTCAATAACAAACCATTGTGGTCAATTAAAGGTAAACGTCCAGTCAAGGTCAAGTCTTGGTCAAGTCACTTGATCCTAATCTGTGGTCAACGAGTCAAACATGAACTCGGTCAAGGTTATTTTGGATCACTCAGTCAGTCTGGTCACTGAGTTAACTCAGTCAGATACACTAGGTCAGCTAGACTGACTGGGATAACAAACAGGTTAAAAACACAAAGCCTGAGCCATAAGCTCATGCCACAAACTAGTGCATTAAAACACATACACACACAACTCAGACTAATACTACAATCCTTCCTTGATTCAGTTTAATTGATTCTATACACATCCCATATCTCTATTTATTAAACCAATGCTCCTGCAATTCTAACTTCAAAACAACATTCTCTTCATTGTGCTCACGATTCAAAGACCAACAACTTCACTTGTATCACCAACTAAATATCCAGCCATTCTTCGTATCTTTATATCAACAACAACATCACCAATATCTTTCCATATCCGGTCCCTTCACCACCGATTCATTCCATGACTTCCCAAACCCAACCACTTACAACTTTACTATCTTCCCATCAGCCTCGATTCATCTCAGTTCAACATTTCTACCTACACCACTTTAGTTAACTTCAACAGCAACTCAACATAATACCACAACACCACATGTTTTTGTTCCCATACACAACAGACAACCCCCTGCCATTCCACTTCAATCATAACAATCCCAACTCCACGTCATCTGCAATTGCATACTCAGAACATAACCAATTTACAACTGCAATACCCATACAATCTGAACTCCAGAATCTTTACTTGAGCCATAGCACCAACAATTATAACTCTAGCTCATACAAGAGACTCAAACCTTCATAGCCACACATACGTCACTTCATTACAAAGACTAACACCAACACTGTTCGACTTGTTCTTCATGAAATCCACCACAAAGAAAGACACCATACTTAGGTCAGCATCAACAACCTCTACTTCATATTCAATATCAAATCTCAGTTTCATGCTTCCATCCCCTGAAATTCAACTTGCAACTACCATTACCAACCACCAATAGCTCAGTTATGCTCAAATGAACAAACACAACAACAAGGTATCTGTAATATCAATTTCATCTTTATCAACTGACTTCATTACCAAAATATACTTGTACCATCCCAGCACATAATAGTTCAATATCATAACTACCAATGACTCAATCTCCATCTCTACCAGCAACATCTACATCTTTATAATCATCTAAGATTTCTAACTATGGAACCCTAATTCCAAATTGAGGAAGAACAGAGAAAAACCCTAATTTCTCTATGAATTCAAAATTAAACCACATGCAAAACTCTAACTCAAAATTTACAGAAAACCCATCTTTAATCTATCAACACAAATCAATTTCAAGAAAATAAATCAATCAATTCAGAACCCTAAATAATCTTACCCTTTTCTCTTCATCTTCCAGAGCTCAATAAACTTCAACATCATCACCTTCTTCATCGATACAACTACAAGCTTCTACGAATCACCCACATCAATTCCAGCTCGCTTCATCGACTTGAAATCAACAAAAAGAAGAACAAAAGAAAGAACAAAGAAGAAGAGGAAAGAAGAACAAAAGAGAAGAATGAATTTCTCTTCCTTGGTTTGGTGAAGATAAGGCCGACCAAAACTATAAAGGCACCCAGAGAAGATTGATAGGGGCATCCAAGCGGCTTAAATGCAAAAATGATTATTTTTTCTTCTCATTAATCTGATAATATCTTCTTCGTCCGGTATCCGATTGACACGTTCGAGTGGTCTAATTCGCATAACTTTTCGAGGTCTATCTAGTGATACTAATTTCGTATCTAGATCGTTGTTAAATTAACTCTATTAATTATCGATCGTGTTAAACTAATCGAGTCATTAGCGGCTTAAACGTCTCTTGACTGGTCTAATAACGTTGACGAGCTTGAGGGTCCTTACAGTAAGTATCCTTTTACTTCGTGTCAGATATTCAAAACAAACACCTTATTACCCTAACATCGTAGACGGTAGACCTACGTAGGCGTACACTCTCATAATGATCGTTTATACTGTTATTATAATAATTATTCCAGTCAAAACAAATTTACCCAGTTACCAACTTACCATGCACAACTTTAGCAAAAACACCGACTTGAATGATGTCATATCGTTATTAGCCTATGACGCGTTTTAATAGGCTTGCAGCAGTGACCGATAGAGACCGCAAGGCAAGGCGTTTAGTAGCTAGGCATGTGGGTCCCTTCCTCGAGACTAAAAGAAACTACATAAAAGTCTTTATCTGTCGCAGAAGGCCAAATTATGGTGGAATGTATGAACTGAATTGAATTGAATCGAATCATGATCTACCCGTATGATAGATGATACATTAATATGTTTCATTTGACATCCTTGGCCTTGGGATGTATTATAACGAACTACTGGCACCTTCAAAACTAGAGTTGTAGATGATTTTTGGTTTAGATGGACTAATGGCACTTTAAAACGATGGGCTAGAGCAAAATTTTGTTTTACTTAGTAGTAGGTGTGTGAAAACTAAGGATTAGCAGGTTTGGTCATATATGTCAGATAAAGTATGGAATATTCTTACCAACTATTTACTAGCTAGGCCGAGAGATTAATCCATGTGATAAGCTTTTTGTGTTGGGCTGGCATCACAATATATTTGATTGTGCAGCGTATCTCATTAATATGTATTTATTTTGGTTGTAAAAATAAATCCCTAACTAATGTCATTTTATCTTTTCAAAATTTCGTATTTTCTCCCAATCTTTTTCCCCACGATGTGTCGTAAATATAATGAGTCATGATTGTTCAACCATTAGTCGCCGTGGCACGACAAATTCATCACTCCTAGAGGATTAGTTGAGATTGTTACCATATCGTGGAGGAAAAAAATGGGGTATAAATGTCTTAGGACATGTAGCAAAGTCAATTTGTATCATAAAAGAACAATGCCATCTTAAAGTATGATTATATGTCATTTATAATTATATATTGGCATACTTTCGAAAGATAGATAAACAATTGTCTATATATACTTTCAATTTTTATTTTCTTTTACATTTTTCATTAAGTAGTACTAATACCAAAAGATTTCACATCCATGTGATGTTTCTTGTGGTTTCTTGTGGAATGAAATACTTGGGGTTTGATGATAAAAAAAAAAATAAAAAAATTTCACTTCCATGTGCTGTTTCGTTTTTACCTTTGAATTAAGCAGAGATTCATCACATGCGGTTTATATAGCCAATTTACTGAAGAAAAAACTATTTGTACCTCATTGTCTTTGTACATTGACCTACTTCGAAAATTATCTTATCATATCATCCGAATTACTAATTTGGTATAGCGGTGGTGATTTTGGTGTGGTGAAAGATTAAAGTTGGCTTATTTTTTTATAACTGAACATTTATAATTTTGAGTACATGTGCATGGGCAGGGATTAGAAGGGTGATGCAGCGAGTCCTAATCTTGTAATACTCTTATTGTGAATGAAAAGCTTGTTGAGTATATGTGTTATTGTCGAAAATCAATTTCAAAGTTTTACAATTTAGGTTCTCTATCTCTATTTTTGTCTATGAGTCTGACTATGGTCTGATAATATCTCATTGATGTTTTCTATTCGAGTATCACTAAAGTAGCACGATGGCAGGTACAACATAATTCCAACATACTATAAAACAATCGACTTCTATCCATCGGTTGATTTCTTGTAGTTCATCAATTTAAATGCTATCTTTTCTTTTTATTAAAGAAAAATGCTATCTTTTCTTCAATCAAAAATCAGTAAATAAACTAAAATAACAAATTGTAATAGATAAGTAATAAAAAGTAGTCCGAATAGGTTGTTGGAGTTATACTTGATTTTACCGTGGATGATGGCCTCCGTGGTTAAGGGTGTCAATAGATGTATTCGCATGCGCACTGCACAATATCTTATTTGAATCCGAAAATATTATACAACATCCGATCCAAGGATAGTATACGGTTATTTCATTTCGAATAAACAAATTAAAAAATTATCTCTTTTTTTTACCTATAAAGAATTTAATCTTTGAAATTTTTAAGAAAATATTAATATTATACAATATTAAAAGGAGTTTCACTTGCATGATTAATATGTCAAAGGGAAAAAAACCTTGGAATTTCTTTGATATGATCAATTTAGATCTTCGTCTCTTCCCCCTATTTTAACTTTCTTTTTTTCTCTTCTTCCCTTACTATAACATCATGGTCACTTCTCAACAGCCAACGCTGGTTCTCAATTCAAAATCTTTCCAATTCAGTTGGATTACATGAGGAAAGCAAATGAAACTAAAGGTGCTAGAGAGATTCAGAGGTTTATCAAATTGGATAATTCTATCGGAAGCTTCATTTAATTGGCTCTCTTCTGTAGTTTTGGCAGTTGCGAAAGGAGTTACTTGCCAGATCGAAATGGACGCAGCGTAGATTTGGTCATGCATTCTGCGTGTTGAAGTTTTATCAAACTCAAACGTGTTTTTTTTTAAGATATCAAAGATTGATCCCTCCAGTGACTCAAAATCTCGTTTTATTTGTGTTCCAAGTGTGGATGGTGGCATCATTTGGAAGAGATTTTGGCAGTTTTTAAATCCAAATACCAATTCCATGAAGCAACACAACTCCTCCATCAAGGTCTTTAATGTTGCAGCTAAGGATTTTCCTGTGCTAACCGCCATTGTAACTCCGGATGTTGGTATTCTTAATCCATATTCTGATGAAATTGCTGTGAAGGTCATTAATTTTCACAACGAATGGTTTGGAATTTCAAAGGCAATTGCTAAGCATTTTGGATGGAAAAGTGATTTAGGTCTTAGGCTATTAATGGAAGAAAATATTTTTTTTAATTCTCGTTTAATGTCTGTTCACCAGTCTTTGCAGCAACCAATTATTATTAGGGTGGGAAAGTTAAAGTAATGTTGAAGCAATGGGTAGCTAGTGATTCTCTTATCAATCTGAGTGTTGGTAGCAAGCTTAGTCATTGGATTGGAATACGATTTCTACCTTTCCATCTTTGGGAAAAATCAGTGTTCAAGCAAATTTGCTCACTGTGGGCAAGTTTCAAGAATGTCCATTCTGATACTTTAAATCATATGAGGTTAAATTGTTGCAAGGTTGAAATAATGTGTGATCTTATAGATATTCCGGTTGTAGTTAATTTTTTAAACTATTGGCTATCCATTGAATGGAGTCACGAAATAAGCCTTGAGAGGAAGGTGCATTTTGATCATCAGTGCAAGAAATTGGCTTATCACCAAGTTCATCCAGATCAGATAAGTGATTCACATTCCCATCAGGTGAATCATGATGATCAGGGTAACATAGTTCCACATGTTCAAGAACCAGCCAAACCTAGACTAAATTCATTGGTTGTTATCCCAACTGACTATAGTGGTTAATATAAGGCACACTCTACTCCTATTGAGCTGGAGAATTTGAATTCTGTTGTGCACTTATCACTTGAAAATGTGTCATGTGGAGGAGATCAACAAGCGCAAGAAATTCATTTTTTTTTTGAACTGGATCAAGCAATGGCGCAAACTCATTGTGGGTTGAAAATCCACTATTTAACTCCGTGTCAGCGTCTAAATTTGGTGGCTCACCAACTCACTTTGTCCCTAGTGACAATTCGAACTAGCGTTTGAGTCATATTTTGGAGCAGCATGCATGACTCAAACAACTCAGTTTATGCAGATCGTTATATGGATAAAATTTATTAATTCTATCTAAGTTGCTTGCAGAGAGACTTAAAACAATACTTCCAGAGTTTCAGGGTGCGTTTGTGGATGGTCGTCAAATCACCGATGAAAGTTTGATTGCCTCAGAACTAATCGACTCTAGAGAGAGCCGGGAGAATGGTTTGGTGGACAAGATGTACTTACAAAAAGCATTTGATAACATAAGATTGAGTTGTTTAGACTAAACAATGGCTAGATTTGGCTTTGGGATGGCATGGAGAGGATGAATAAAATGGTGTTTGTCAAACACCAGATTCATAATGACAATAAATGGTTCAGCATCGACTATGATTAGAAGCACAAAGGGGATAAAGCAAAAAGACCTAATGTCGCGTTTTATTTTTTATTTTGGTGGTAGTGTTGTCTATTATGCTGAAAAAAAATAGCTTCTTTACATTTGATTACGAGTTTTAAGCCAACTGATGATAGACCTGAAACTAATCATTTGCATTTCGTCGACAACCTAATAGTTTTTCTTGATGATGATGATGGTGAGCAGCTGCGTAATCTTAAAAATGTTTTATTAGCTTTTGAGTTAATTTCTGGTCTCCCAGTTAATTTCAAAAAGAGTGCATTGGTGGTTGTGGAGAATGTTGTGAATATTGGTGAGAAAGCGGAAAATTTTGGATGTCCTATGGTATTGTTCCCTATGAAATACTTAGGAATCCCACGGGGAGTCATTCGAAATCATTGTGGGTGTGGGATGTGATAGTGCAAAAATTTCAGCAGAAACTAAGTGTGTGGCAAAGGTGGTGTTTATCAAAAGGTGGTCGTCTGATGTTGATAAAAAGTGTTCATCCAAGTCTTCTTATCTATTATTTATCACTTTTTTAGATTCCGACTTCTGTAGAAAAGCAGATGGAGAGAATAATGAGAATGTTTCTATGGGGAACTAAGAATCAAAAAGTTAAGAAAGGATGGGTTGGTTGGAAAAAAAAGGTATCTTAACGAAAGAAGGTGGTGGTGTGGGAATTAAGAAGTCAATGATTATGAATAAATCTTAGCATACCAAATGGTTATGGAGATATGGCAATGAAGTAAAGGTGTTATGGAGAAGGATTGTAAATTATAAGTTTGGTGGCAACATCAATGCTTTCTTTCCTAACTCTTCGAACAAACCTGTTGATAAGAGTTTATGGGTTGGTATTCTAAAGTGTAAAGATGGTGTTCTTGAGGACACTATGTTTCCGGTCAATGCTAGGGATAGAATACTCTTTTGGAAAGACCGTTGGATGAATGGTCAATATTTTTGTGCTCTTTTTACGGGACTCTACGGAATTTAAAGGGTGGATGATGCTACTATCGGGGATTTAATGGATATGAATAACGATTATAATTGGAACTTAGAATTTTGCAAGGACCGTTGGATGAATTTCAAGGGTGCATGATGCTACTATTGATGGACTGATTCACTTTCCTCACAGGAGCTTATGGAATCCAAAAATCCCACAAAAAGTAATATTATTTGTTTGTAATCTGTGCTACAACGCAGCTCCAACCTTGGATACTTATAGAAACTCATTTATGGTCAATGGTTTATTATGTAAAAAAGCAGTGGAGTCAAATCAACATCTCTTTTTGCATCGTGAAACAACTAAGGAAATTTATTTTTTTTCCTTGGAGAGTTATAAGTTGAAGTGGGTTTTCCAAAGCAGCGTTAAGAATGCAATCTGGGAGTGGAATAGAAAAAAAAGGAATGTCACTAGTATTAGAAGGAAAATTTGAGACATTATACCTTTTGCAATTTGGTGAGCAGTATGGATTGATAGAAATGGAATATTGTTTAATCGGAAGTATAAGAATCGACAAGAAGTCATTGATAGATTTTCATCTATCATTGGTGTGTGAGTACTAAGATTTTTGAAGGGATTATGTTAAACTCGGTTTTGTATGATTAGGAAGCGATCATGCATTAACTATGATACGCTTTTGTTTTCAGCACTTTGGTTTTATTTGTTTTTTTTCTTTGTAACTCTACTATAATTGAGTTTACATGATTTGTGTTTCTGTATCTGTTCCTTGCTGTCTTGGTAAGAAACTGAATTTTCCAATATATTTTTTCCTTTTGAGTTAAAAAAATATTAAAAAAACTTAGGATAAGATATGTATAAACGGTTTTCTTTTGAGAGCTTATAATCCGAACTCAAGGAGAGAGAAGCACCGAAAATTTAGGAACTTTTGAAATTTTGTGATTCTTTTCACTTTTTCTCTTCGATCTTCGATCCCCTGTTTTCTTTCTAATGTTACCTTGATGATTATGTTTTCTCATGATTCAATTGTCATTCCTGCTAATTTTTTTATGCATTATTCTGTCTTAGTTTTGTCAGGTACATTCTAAGTTTTTTCTAGTTAGTTTTTTTTTTAATCCTCTTTTTTTTAGTTTTTCATGGCTTTCAACCTTTATGCTTCTATTCATGCAGTACACTATCTAATGAATTCTTAAATCTCTACTTGCAGGACCTCATCCTATTTTGAACCATGGGGGGTGTCCATTATTGGACCGGTCTTATTCTCTTCCTTGTTCAAACTTTATTGTTCATAGCAGTATGCACATCGTCTCCTTCCGCAGTATCGCAGACCATCACTCTCATGATGGATTCTAACAGTATGTTCAAGTATTTATCTAGTAATCATTTTTATGATTCCAAAGTCTCAAACAAGTTTCAGTCCCAAGTGCTCATCTCAGTTTCTCAAACTCGAGTCAACACTCTCAATTTTCTAGAGCCAGAAAAATTTTAAATTTTGAAATCCCTTGATTGGAGGCATCACAGTTGTAGTGCGATCTTTCAGCAGCAAACTTCTCACCCTTCTGTAGCTTATCTTGGTAAAAATCAAGGTCTCATTACAATTCTCTCGTTCACAAAGTCACATCTATACTCTTTTAATGCTAGATATTCGCTTTTAGTCTATGCGGTTGTAAACTTTACAGAAACAAAATATTTTCAAATCTCTTCAAAACCAATTATGGCAGTACTGTGGATGCATTCACTATTTTTAAGCAACACCGATGGGAATATAATACTCATTCTTTACTCTCAAATCTCTTTCATTGTATTCAAGATAAAAAATGGCTTCATCTTCTAAGAACCCTGTTACTTCTATCACCAATCAACTCAGAATGCCAACATCGGGAACATTTCACTATAAAATTAAGGTAAGCGGTTGGAGTGTGAAGGCACTTTCACTGTATCTGAGAAGAGAGATGGCATACCTTGACATGTAAGGTCTTTAATGAAGAGCCTTTAGAAACAGATCTAGTTAGAAAGGAACTAAAAACACTTTGAAAGCCATACAAGTTCAGAGAGGTACGTGCTCTTGATAGAAACATATATATTTTCAAGTTTCTCACAAAAGAAAGGATGGAAGCGGTGCTCAAGAAAAATCCCTGGAAATGTTTGCAAGTCTCACTTAAATATTCTTCCTTATGATGATGTTATTCGTCTAGAAGATTGGAACTTTACTCATAGTGAATGGACTATTCAGTTCAACAACATTGCTTGAACATCATTCTATTCAAGTAATTGATGAAGCTTTGTTGAACTAGGTCCAAAGATTTCGACTGATCCTCCAAATTGCCGGCCATCCTATGTAAGCATGATATCAGCGAGAGTAAAGATTAACTTAAGTAAACATCTCTTTAGAGGTGGGTGGTGGAACACAAGAGTTTGGAGGAGTTACTTGGGTAAGATACCATTGGGAGCGTCAACCTCATAACCTTTGTACTCATTCTTCGGGACAGAGTTGATCACAACAAGGAGGAGTGTGCCAATGTTGCTCATGATCTGAAAATTCGTCGATATACAAATGAAGAGTATATCAATTATATTCATGGTTTGGCTGAAATATATGGAGTTGAAATCTGTGAAGATCTAGACCTGCTAATCCAAGGAATTTTTGAAGCTAGTAAGAAACAAATAGCTGAACAAGGAGAGGATCTTGAGGATACCAGACGACCCAAAAGTTCTAGGAGTACTGAAGAAGAAGATGGCGAGTCCATTGAGCGCTTGGAGAACAATGAACTCCCTTCTTCTAATGAGAAAAATATCTTTAAGAATCCATCTTCTGTTGAGTTTGATGGAATGGAGCACGATTTGATAGAGGAGGGAGAGAATATCACTAAAAATAACCCCCAGGTGATGGATGAGGTTGCCGCTTCTTCAACTGTTTTGGTACCCTCTTTTCATATATCTTTCTTTTTCCAGTATTTTCTTTTCCAGCAAGTTTTCTCTACGGATATTCTTTGTGTTTTTTTCCATTTTAGGCTTGGAACTCACGATATTTTCAGTATGAAAATACTTAGTTGGAATTATCAAGGTTTCTTAGGTAAAGACACTAGAGATCACCTTCTTTATCTTAACAACCTTCATCATCCTGACATTATATTCATCTGTGAGACAAAAATCAATGACAGTAGAATCATCAGGTTATCTAAATTTCTAGGAATGCCCAATAAGGATTTTGCTCCTTCTGTTGGTCTAGCAGGTGGCTTACTTTTGTTATGGAAGGATGGTTTCTCACTAAACATAGATCACCAGGATGATAAAATCTTTCACACTCGTGTCATTAATGATGCTAGTATAGGGGAATGGTACTTAACTTGTGTTTATGTAACTCCTTATAATCATGAAAAGGAAGCTCAATGGTCGTTTATTAAGAATCTTGGTAGGACTATTAATAAACCCTGGGTTCTCATTGGTGATTTGAACATCACTTTTACACCCCAACGATAAAAACACTGATTTCAATAATACCACCTCTAGTGATATCCTAAACCTCATTAAAGACTTTGACCTTATAGATTTAGGCTTCTGTGGCAACCCTTTTACCTGGAGTAGTAATAAACACGGCACAGGTCGTTTTAAGTCCAGGTTAGATAGAGCATTAGGAAACAATGAGTGGTACCTAGTTTATCGGGATTCCATTCTTAGACATCTTCCTCAATATGGTTCTGACCATGCCCCTATTTTGTTAGACATTTCAAACCAAGATAGGGTCACCTGGTAGGAATTGGAAAATTTTTTGAGCATTGGCTCAAACATGATTCTTTTTATGAGTATATTAAAACTGTTTGGTCTGCTAACTTTTCTGGTTCTAATGATTTTGTTCTTACAAACAAGTTATCTAATACAAGACATTTGCTGTCTCTATGGAGTAAAAGTATGTTTGGTGACTTCAATAAACGTATCACACAACTTCAGTTAGAATTTATTTCTTTGCAAGATGCTGATGTGAATGGCTCCAATACAGAAGCGGTTATTCATTTAGAAAGTGAGATCAGACAACTCAATAAAATTCAAGCAAGCTCTAATCGGCAAAAGTCACGTGATCACTTCTATAATGACATGGATATGAATTCGAGGTTTTTCCATATTAGAATGAATAGAAGAAAGTGTCGAAACAGAATTGATTTTCTTTTGGCCCCTAATGGCACATGGTGCAATGACAAGGATTCACTCTCTAATCTTCTAAAACAGCATTTTCAGAATATTATGACTACTTCTAACCCACTAAGCAGCCAGAATTTCCTCAGACATATCCCACGGTGCATTTCTTTGGAAGACAATGAAGAAATTGAAGCCATTCCTTCAAAACAAGAGATCCATCAAGCACTCATGACGATGGAGCCATGGACATCCCCAGGACGGATGGTTTCCCCCGGGTTTTACCAGACTCAATGGAGAGTAGTGAAGGAAGATGTTTGTAAGATTATCAAATCTTTCTTTCATTCGGTTTTTTTACTTCAATGACTAAATAACACTAGGTCTCTTTGATTCCCAAAGTACAAATAGCTAACAAACCGGAAAATTTTCGTCCCATAGCTTTTTGCAACACAATTTATAAAATCATCTCGAAGATCATTGCCTTGAGGATGAATAAACATATTGCAAAAATCATCTCGCCAATGCAGTGGGCTTATGTACCGTGTAGACTAATCTCAGAAAACATTTGCTTAGTGCAGGAAATTGTGCAAGCCATGAAGAAAAAAGAAGGATTAAGGGGTCATCTTGCCCTTAAAATGGACATGTATAAAGCATTCGATAGACTTGAATGTAGTTTCCTTTTAGACATTCTTAAACAGTTTGGTTTTTCAGATAAATTTCGACAGCTTATTTCCCAGTGTATCTCTACAACTCATATTGAAGTCATGTTGAATGGTTCACCCACGACAACATTCAATCCGACTAGAGGAATTAGACAGGGTGACCCGTTATCACCCTATCTATTTATTCTTTCTATGGAGACTTTCTCAAGATTCTTAGCTCACTGTGAATTAACTGGGCAACTCACATGTATGAAAATTTCACGTTTAGCACCAAAGATCAACCATTTGTTGTTTGCGGACGATTGTCTCTTGTTTTGTAAAGCTAATGATGCACAAGTTCAAAAATTGCTAAGCGTGATACATCAGTTTTCCATATGCTCAGGGCAGTTGATAAATTTCAACAAATCTGCCGTGTTTTTAAGTTCTAATCTTTCACCTGAAGATTATCAGACTATCAGTGGAGCTTAACAAGTCAGATACTTAAATATCTCAGACGAAAAATATCTTGGTCTTCTTTTTTTTGTTCGCAGGAAAAAGCGTATTTCTCTATTCTCTGTGATAAAATGGATCACAAATTTGAAAATTGGAATGGCGGCAACATGTCTGAGGCAGCGAGATCAGTTATGATTAAGAATGTCTACAACACGATACCAATACATCATATGACGAGTTTCAGGCTTCCAGATGTTACCATTAAAAAGATGAGTTCAAAACAGCAGCAGTTCAAGAGAAATAAGAAGTCATGTAGAGGCAACCATATTATCACTTGGAGAAGAACTCAAAAACCCAAAGAAGAATGAGGACTTGGATTTCGTGATATGCAAATCTTCAATAAGGCTTTACTTGCAAAATCAGCTTGGAAACTTTGTTCTGACACGAATTCCATGATGACTAAATCTCTACAGGCTAAATACTTTACAGATGGTGACCTTTTCAATTTAAAAAATAAGAGCAATACAACTTGGTCCTGGAGAAGTTTGAGTTCGGAGCTAGGGTTTGTGCAATCAAACAAGTTGTTGGTGTCTAGGAAATGGGAGAAAGATTTTAATATGGCGGCCTGAGATGGATCCAAGCTTTAACAAACCCTCCGGTTCCAAAACAAGGTTGTACGTCTCATCGGCAATATCAATTTGTGCATCAACTGTTTAACTGAATAATGACTCGGGATATACAAAAACTACAAGAGCTATTCGAGACTGACATAGTAAACTCCATTATGGGATTAGAAATTCACAACAACTGCGAAGATAGGCTGGTCTGGTTGTTAGAAAAAAATGGCAGGTTTTCTGTAAAATCAACTTACAGAACAATGTATGAAGATCAAGAGATATCAGAATCGATAGGGCCAAAAATGATAAAAATCTACAAATCGCTGTGGAAACTTCCTCTTCTCCCCAGGATAAGACAATTCCTATGGAAAGCTATCTCTACTCTTCTTCCAACGAGAGATATTCTCAGTTCTAAGATACCTGGAATCCCTTCTGTCTGCCCTTTCTGTGAGCAGGTGCTAGAGACTCCATCTCATGTTATGATGGAATGTAACTTAGCTAGATCGGTGTGGTTTTCTATATCTTGTTGGTCTTCGAATGGTTCCTCTTCCTTCTCAGATTGGATATGCAGCTGGTTTGATGACTTTCATGATAAGAAGATCTCAACAGGCGAAATATGCAAAAGAGCTATCATTGCATGGTGCTTATGGTCTGACAGATGTGACAAAACTTTCCAGGGAACTAATCCTTATCCAGAAAAAACTATCTTAAAAGCTCGCAGATTTATTAGTGAAAACTTAGCACACAATAACTTGCATCATACTACCTCTGCTAGAGTTTCTCGTAGAAATATATATTGGATATCTCCTCCTGTAGATGTTGTTACCATTAATATAGATGGTTCTTATTTGTATTCTAACAACACAGGTGGAATTGGACTAATGGTTCTAATTTGCAGGTGAGCAGCAAGCAGCTGAATGCATCTACTTGACGAACATAAGGAATGCTGCAAGCGGAGTGCATGGGTTTATGGGAAGCTGTGAATCTAGCGCAAAGTCTGAAACTGGAGAAAGTGCACTTTGAACTTGACGCGAACACGGTGGTGGAAGCAGTCAATAATAATGCCTTCATTGATTGGCAATTGCTTAATTTCGTAAAAGATAATCAAGGTTTTTTTAGTAGATTTAGTTCTTGGAAATGTTCATACATTCCCAAAGAAGGTAATAAAGTGGCAGACATTCTCTCTAAACTAGCTAGAGAGAATGCTTTATCAATAGCATGGTCTAATTATTCTCCGTTGGAAATTAGAGCACAGCTTGCTGTGGACAAATCTCTTGTATTGAATTAACTTTTCTATCAATACATCATTTCTTGTCTCAAAAAGAAAGAAAGATATGTATAAATGATTTGATTGTACGGTTTTAGTTAAATTTTGAAAAGAAAAGAGAAATGAAATATAAATTGTTGATATACATTTTATGATTTTAGAATTCAATGATCAAAGTAAAAAGTTCAGGAGATATTAAAAATAAAAAATCCTAGAAAATGCCCTTAGTAATATATTTTTAATAGGGCCATTTACAGAATGGTCATACTTTTTGTAATTGGGTCACAAAATGATCATACTTTTGTAATTCGTTTACAAGATAGTCATACTTCCATCCGATTTAACACTTTTGAATAAAACGGTGTTATCTTTTCCTAAAATACCCTCCTTCAAAATACCCTTTCCATTTAACTAATTAGTTGAAATGGTGGTGATGAAGCGGTGGTGGTGGTGGTGGTGGAAGCTTTAGAATCTTCACTAAACCTCAGAGGGGAAACGATGAACCCCTTGGGTGAATGCGATGTAACGAACCTGAATGCGGTATAACGAACCTGAATGTGGTTTAACGATCCTGAATGTGGTGTAACGGTGTGTAAGAGGCGGCACCACCACCTACAAATAGCACCACCGTCAAATAAACTATAATGAAGGCAAAATTTGAAATTATGTATAGAGGGATAAATAGAAAGGATACATAGGTAATTTCATTAACATATTTAACTGTGAGTCACCACTTAACCCTCTACTTAACGGAAGTATGACCATTTTGTTAATAGTTTGTAACAGTATGATGCTTTTGTGAATCGGGTCCTAATACTAAGATTGTTTTGTACATTTTCCTATATTTTTTGGGTAGGTTTTAGAATTATGGGGATGGCTTTTCGCATTCGTAAGAAATTTGTTACAGATAATTTGAATGTGAGTACCTCCATATCCGCATCCGTTCCAATAAGCTATATTTTCAGATAACAAAATCAGATATCCGGATCGGATATTTTCAGACCACATTAGATGATTCATATGTAAATTCGTACAAATTTTAAAGGTTTCAAGAGTAGAAAATTTTAGAAACAAATATAAATAGAGTACATTTATACTTGGTGGGAAATAATTGAATAAGAAAGAAAAAAGGTGAGAAAAGTAGTTCAAAAAACTGAGAACAATGAATGAATCTCCTCCCTAAACCATTAGAATTGATAAGCTAAAAAAAAAAAGTGTTAAAACCAACATTTCTTTTCAGCGTCATCATCTCCCTTCTTTACAAGTGATAAATCAAAAAACAAAAACCAGTAATCTTAAAAATAAATTAAAGTGACACTCTCATTCTTAATCTTGCTTTCACTCGAGGCTTCAATGTGGGTATTTAATATGGTTTGCGTTTTGATATTTATGTTTTTTTTAAGGTCTTAAAATCATCATTTCTCATTTAAGGACCATTTATGGTATATTTTTGGACTGAATTGACATCCATATGACCGGATTTACTTTAACAGTGCGCTCACATCCATGGTTATCCTTCTATTATTTTCTAAAACTATCTGGTTTTCTATATGAATTCGGCTGTCGACCACCAGAAACTTCCCTCGGCTAAGTCTGTCTGTGTACACACCTTGTTCGAGTGCAACAACTTGAAACAGCACAACACTTTCTTTGCATGTCCCTATCATGGTGATAAGTACCAATATACAACACTTTCTTTGCAACAAAGATAGTATTTTTGTTGATGCAAGCCATTATACTCTGCCGTGAGGTCCCCCTACTTTTCCAAAAGGTCATTTTGTGATACCCCATTCGCATTCATTACTTAGCTCTTGCCCTTATGTTTGGTCATTGACAATCTTGGTTGGAAATTGAATAAACAGATGGTTCCTTGGGAAGTTTCTCTGCAATGCTCAACATAAGTTGGCATCTTGAAGAACCAATTGGGAGGATCTCTGGCACTTATCCAGCAATAGACACCCCTTGGATGGTTCTATGTATTAAATCCTTGTGCTGACCTTGAGCGCGCTCAGGTTGAATTTGAGGGTTGGTTCAGAGATTAAAAGTTGGACGTAATTAAGTCGTAATCTGTGTATGCCATTAAACAAACAGAACTTGTGCGCAGTTAATGGCACAAATGAGTATTAGGTTCTTTGTGCTGTGTAAGATTATTATTCATTTCCCACCAAAAAAAAACTATTACTGTTCATTACCAATTTTTCTGCTTCAAAAAAACATACTCCAAAGTCGGAACTGACCATTTAGTAACCAAATTTTATCAGAGGTTTCTTGGTGGAAGTGTTTTTGTTTATTTTTTTTAATGTGGCACAGGGAAAAGTCGGAACTGCCCCCCACCCCAACGGAAAATGTTGGTGTAGTAAATGCTCTCTGTTGCCAGGTCCAACCTGTTATTCCTACCATCCGTACCAGTTTGTTTGGGTCTCCTAGGTATATTAGCTGCTGCTGCACTTTATTTATTCCAGCAGAGACCTAAGACGTGGCGACCTCTCACATAACAAGGCGCTCTTTTTGATGGTTTTGGTTTCTTTCGCGTGTCTGGATGGATGAACCTACTCTAGTATAAGCAAATAAGTAGAAGAGCTGAAGAACTAATGCGTATCTGAAAATGAAATATCGCTATTATCTGAATTGACATTAATATGTGATGTGAGTTTTATAGTATGTTATTAGTTTTGTAAAACTTTTCAACACTTACGAGGTGTTTGATAGAGACCGTGGGCCCTTTTGGTTCACTTTGACAGTGTCACCACTTCAGAGTTCAGAACTCTCCTAATGTCTCAATCACCATTACATCATTTATTTAATTTAGCCAGCGAATAATGTAATTGAATTTTCATTGGTTGTTGCACAAACGAGGAACAAAGAATTACACATTAGCATTGCCAAACACCAAGTTGCCATTGGTTGTTGTTAAAGCTGGACGGAAACTAGCCTAGTAAAGTTGTTCAAGTAAAACTAGACTTTTGTGTGTGGAAATGTTCAATCTTTATCTCTATGTAGATGCGTCTAAGAATTTAGCCGCATTTCCTTACGCTATATAAATAGGATGAAACCAAATAATGGCTATGATTCATCTTTCTCAAGTTTAAGTGGTGATATTTGATTTACTCTTTTTACTTACAAACTAATTTCTAATGAGTAGATAGTCTCAAGTTTAAGTAGTGATATTTGATACGTGGGCATGATAATTTCATACTAGTTTTGTCAAATGACTCTGTTTCCAAAATTCAAATTTAAAAGACACATGTAGAAAGAAAACAATAATAATTAATGGGCAATGCTATTCAATAGGAGAAAAAGAAAAGAATGGGAACCCCACTTGAGTCAAAATAGATGTGAAGAGTAGGAGGAGGGAATGATATTCCGATAATTAATAGGAGAAAAAGAAAAGAAAGGAGTCAAAATAGTGTGAAGAGTATATGATAATGATACGTACATATTGGGTAATTAATTAGGTGAGCAGTGAGTGTAAGTTACCTTAAATAGAGTAGTAGTTTGAAGTCGATTACCTCTTTTGTGGGCTAAGCAGATTCGTTCCACTACTACTGCTCCATTGCTCTACCAACACCACTGACACACAAAACCCATGATAGCAATTTGAGTTCCTGCAAATCTTCTTAGCTCCTAAAACTGCAATCCAACAATCTCAAAGCAACAAACCCATGGAACCATCAAATTCTTCTTACTGTTCTCAGATTCAACTTCTCAACACCCATAATTCCAACTGTTTGTTTTCTTCCTTGTAACCCCAACAGTAGCAGTAACTCCATCTCACCTTCTCTTCTTCTCATTCCACCAACTAAAACCCACAAAACCAACGGAACAAAACAATTTTCATTGACTCAGGAAATCGGCTCAAACCCTAACCATCAAATTCATCATTCTCTGCTCTTGGAGGTAAAGACTGAAACTCTGTTTGTACTTGTTACCTGTGAGTGTTTTCTTGACACAATTTTTTGTTACACTTTTTTTTTTTTTTTTTTTTTTTTTAGAATTATGTAGGAGTAAAATATAGACATGTTTGAATATATAGATATGGGATTTAACTTGGTCGTAGTTCGATCAAAAGAATCTGCATCTTTTGCTGCAATGGGCTAGAGTATATTATGCATCATTTTCGTATTCTGGTGTTTCATGACCTTAGAGTATGATCACGAAATGTGGGTTAATGGAGATGGCCTAGTGCCATCAGGAAAATCTTCCAAATATATGGAATTCGATTGAAGTGGAACAATTCTAATATGACACTAAGTCATTAGATTCTATTGATATCCATGATCGCATTTGTGGCATCTGTTCACCAGGGATTGAAAAGTCATGTATACTCTAATCTAACTTTGCTGGAGCATTCAGTTAGCGTCCTTATGTTTGAATCTCTTACTTGCTGTTGCTAATGATTGAATTGAAAAGACACTTCTCAGTGGGTATAAAAGTGTGAAAATTTAAGTTTCGCCAAATTACCCAGAGGTAGTTTCCAATAGTGAGAATCGCTGTTGAAATCAGACAGTAAGTTGGATGAATCATTTTTACGTGCCATTGGTAGATGGTGGTATATGAGAAATTATTGTATGTAGTTACTTATGCTACTGAGATAAGTAGAAGCATATAACATGTATACCCTTGTGCAAGCAAAATTTAAATTGTGCAACATACCAGTGGAAATGGTAAAGGACTAAGGTACTGATGTTACTCTTTTTTGGTACAGTTTAATACCTCTAAATGTGGGGGTTAGAGACTCCAAGATATCTTGTTCAGTTGATCAAAATCTATTGGAGTCTATACTTTTCATAAATGAGTGTACTGTACAATAAGAATTAACCCCTGGTAGGCTCGAAACAATGTTTTGACTTGGAAATGTACTGTTCATGTTTGAGTATAGTACGTCATTTTGTTTGCTTTCTAGGAATAGCTTTGCAAATGGTAAAGTTTGGTGTTGGTTTGTTTTGCTTGCTATCTCCATGTTGTGAACAAAATATCACGTGTTTTCAGTTTTTTTGGAAGTAAAGAAACTGTGGGAGTGTTATACCAGTATGTGAATTCGAATCATGTTTGTGTTACCATTGCATGAATTTTTATTGAGGGTCATTCAAATAGGGTGTTTATGAAATGGAAATATGAAAGTCAGTGGTGGAGTGGTGCATTAATAAGCACTAAGTAAGATCTGTGCATGGAAATGCATACAGATGAAAGGCAACCACTAGACTTGGTAACATATGTAGATGGTTACGGGAAATTTTGTATCCAAAACTCTTGAAACTATGAAAAAGATCATATTATTTTGGTGTCGCTATCATTAGGTTTTGGATCTAATAGATGACGCGAGAGCAGTTTGCATGTCCTCTTAGTAAGGACTTAAATTTACAAAAGTCTTTTTTGTAGGATGTTACCTTTCCAACAATTTTTTGGATGGTTGTTGTCTGTGTCTTTGTGACAATAAACCATGATTTTAGAGTGAAATGGTGCACACTGTAAAGGAGTTTGGCTATACATTAATTATCAACGAAAAATGTGGTGTTTTTGATAGAAAGAATTACTTGAACCCAAGAATCTAAAGCGTGGAGACTATGAAGAGATCATAGCGTTGTCGCCGTCATTAGATTTAGATCTAGTAGGTAAGGGCAAATCAGTTTGGTCTTTTTTTTTAGTAAAGTCTTAACAGTTCATGAATTCACTCGGTGAATGAACATTATATTATGGGATTGAACCTCAGAAAATTTAGTCACTGCTAATGGTAACCTAACAGACCACTAGCAAATCGCTAGTTCGTTGGTTTAATAGGTAAAACAAGTTACTGATAAGTGATTAGTTCAACACTTACATTTTGAATCCCAATTGTGAAAATTAGTGTTGATTGGTACCGTTATGAATAGAGGTTGATTTAGTATCTTAATGAACTCCAGTTCTTTCTGAACAACTTTTCAAAATAACAGGAAAACTGAAAGTGGTGCCGCTTCTCATAAGAGGGAGGGTTCTCTTGGGTCATGAATCCAGGAAAGCACAAGGCCATAACAGTGCTGAGCGAAACTCTAACTCATTATAGGTATTGATGTTTCTATGTGTGTGGTGTTTCCGGTTAGGTCACAATGGAGTAGAGGTTTAAAGCCAAGTCTACCATCAACTTCGACGTAACTTTGAAACATTTACGCTAAGCAAAAGTTTAATCCTAGTGACACATTTGTGTATGCATGGAAACAACACATTACTCATTTAAATTATTAACACATTAATATTTAATCTAGTGGGGGATTGTTGAATATTCTGATCAAATATTCAAACAAGAGATGAAAACCAAAGTGGTTACATAACTGATTTTGGTTAGTTACAGGTTGAAGTAACTTGACTGTTCAAATTTGAAGGTGTGTCTGTTCACAATAGACACAAGGGATGTGTTTCTCATATGGGTTAGAAAGAGATGCGTCTCTTGAGAACCTATAAAAGAACTCATGCATATCAGACAGAAAAGTGTTGTATTCTCTTCTCTACATATGCTTGTGATTGACTGGATCGTTCTTTTCCTTGCAGATGGCTATCAGTGTGGAGCCCATCATAGCATGGATGGGAAATTGGACTCACTTTCCTATTATTTTGATGGGTATCGTGCAGCTGGTCGGAGCCGGCATGCAGGTTTGGACGAAAGAAGTTATTAGAGATTATAATCTCAACCCCTTCATCCTTGTCTTTCTAAGACAGATATTCTCCTCCGTGGTCCTGTTTCCTAGTACATATTTGGAGAGGTAGGCTAGTCTTAAAAGTTAATTAATTCAAATGTTGATGTTGTTTAATACTAAATATCAGTTTACTTGCAGGAACACGAGGCCGCCATTGACTAGGTGGATATTCCTTAAAATAGTTTGCTGCTCATTGTTCGGGTAAGTTCATAATGAATATTGTTAACTTAACTTTGCCACTTAAGATCTGTATGATCTGCTTACAGTCGCCTTCGATAATTACCAACCTGCATTTATGGTTTAAGGCCAATTCAGTAGCCAAAATAAGACTTTATAATCTTCCAACAAGCTCTATAAATGGCTGAGAAACCATCTGGACCTAGAGCACTTGGTGGAGCAAGGGTTCTTTTCCAACATTTCATGGCAACTAGATTCAAGCTTTCTTCCTTGTTTCAGTTTTTTGTTTGTTTTTAGTTATGACTATTCTTCAAATCTTTGAACTGATTGACATTTTTATGTGATGCAGGATTGTTTCAAACCAGTGCTTCTTCATTGCTGGATTAAAATACACATCCTCTACAAAAGCTAGTGCCATCGCCAATCTCTTTCCTGTGGTTACTTGGATAATGGGGCTATTATTTGGGTAGGTTCTTTTTGCCAATTTCATGTTATGATGGTTTCAGTTTTCATTGGGAAAATACTTATATAATATTTTCAATATGTAGGCAGGAAAACTTTAACCAATTCACAACAGTACACGGACTCCGTAAATGTCTCGGTACCTTGGTTTGTGTAGGTGGTGCAATAATAATAGCAACTTTCAAAGGCCCAATCATCCTGTTCAACACCGGACTTTTCCCTCACTGGTTTACTCATGGAACGGATGCTGAGGAGAATGCTTTGGGGATTCTATTTGTGATCGCAAGCTGCTTGTCAGCAGCTGCGTGGTATACTATTTTGGTAAGTTCGTAATAATGCCTTACGACATCTAAGTTCGTCACAAGAGTAACCTAACTTGCACCTGGGATAGATTGCAGAGACCCATACTCTTAGCTTTGTACTTACAGGTGTCATATATATCCTAATATAGTTTCCAAACAAAATACCAGAATGTCTGGGTGTTAGTAGCTACAGTGTCTGAACTTGGCAATCAACTTATCAGACCTAGTTAAGGGCCATACCAGCTTATCTGGTTGGTTACAAGTTTGGCCAGGATCTATCATGCTAATATTTTTACTACAGCTTTAGGAAAAACTTGGTATAGGAAATTTAAGTTCCATTCTCTAATATTATCTGGTTGAGTAAGAATTTAGCTAAGATCTTCATTTACCACCATTAAGAATCTTGATTGCAGGCAAATTTAAGGCACACATACAATGCACCTCTTACAACCACATGCCTGACAAGCTGTCTCTCAGTGGTGCCATTGGGTGTGGTTGCAATTAGTTTCGAACATGAAATGGGAGTATGGAGATCAATGGGAGCAATGGAGTACGGGCTTGCACTTTACAGCGTAAGTTTTAATTTGTCTAACCAACTGGTTAACTTGAGTTTTATGTTTTTCAAAAACAACTAAGCATAGATACTACATTGCATAACTGATAATAACAATCTTCTCATGTCCCTGCATCAGAATATTGTTAAAATTCTGGAACAAGCCAGTCAATCATTCTATGAAGTTAACATTAGCAATAATCCTACTAAGATTCAGATCAACTTCCTGCCAAACAGCGGAATCACATTCCACAAAGATGGGTTGCATACTCTCCATACTACTATTACAAAAACAGAAAACAATGCTTATAGAGTGACAGAATCTACTCAATCTGTCATTAGTAAGCAGAAATCCCTGCAAGCACCTTCAAAGAAAATGTATGATTCTAAGAGGCAGTTTTTGACTTCCAAAATTTCTTCCAAGAAACACTAATAGAATTACCTGCAACAGTATAGGGAATTGATGCATATTGACAGCCTTGTAGACAGATTTGACCCCATTGTTGCTAGGTGTCCATCTCAGTCTGTCATTTCCATTGAAAGGAATTCTAACAGCAAGAAAATCTTTCATAGTGTTTCTATCAAAAAGCATATGTAGAGTACTTATATTCCAATCTTTTGTATCGTTACCAATCAGTTGGGTGCTATTTTTGTTGCTAACTTTGTTTTTTTTTTTATCCAACAGGGAGTAATAGGTACAGCCCTATCTGTCTACCTCATCAATTTGTGCATAAACCTTAGAGACTCGCAATTTGTTTCCTCATTCTCTCCCGCAAGCCTCATCATAGTCACTATATTGGGTTGGATTTTTACTAATGATATTATATATCTAGGAAGGTAAGAAAGCTTTTCAGAATTTGTTTGTTTGTTTGTTACTTTTTACTTCGCAGTTTAATTTTTATTGTCACCAAAATCCTTAACATCTGTTGTCTTTTTACAGCTTGATTGGGTCCATAGTGCTTCTCATTGGACTAGGAGTTGCACTGTGGGGGATGAATGGCCAGTTGAGAGAAGGATCTGGTGGTTCTTGATACAACTCCTCCTCCTGGGGTCAAAGTTGTTGATTAGGAGGTAGTCTAAACATCCCTAGAACATCTAAACTTATTAATGAGCTGCTGATATAAATACATTTGTGTTATAGGGCCTATGGCCCATGGATGTGCGGTCCATTAGATGATTAGGTTTTCCTTTTCATATATATATAAAGAACATATGTGTGTAAAAAGATGATGCATCTTTATCAGACTAAGTCTTATGGGGTGCTAGTCTAGCACCTAGATTAGCAGTCAGGACTACCTCCTAAGTCTTATGGGAGTGCTAATCTAGCAACTAGATTAGATCTACAATCGACCTAGTGTTTGAACCATTCTGCGCCTGTAAATGAACCATTCAGAAGACCAGCGCTAAACCATTCAGCGCTTTAAATCTCAGTAAATCAGATAAAAAAAAAAACCCTCACATTGAACCATTCGCGAAAATGTAGTTTTTCAAGCCCAGAATCATTCAACAGTAACTATCTAGCATGCTAGTTCACATGCTAGCAATTGGTAGGAGAGAGAACTAGTGTTAACTTTTTTGCTACGCTTTTTTTTTGAATTGCAACACTTAAGTGCTAATCTAGCACCTCCAATCTAGCCCATAAGACTTAGTCTCAATAACAAGTTCTTCTTTTTCTCTATTTTTCTTGCTTTTAACCTAATTGTACCGCAAAGCTATATGGGATCGATTGGTTTTTTTTTTCCATCAACGCCGGAAACAAATAAGCTAAGTTGGATTTGTTTATTTATTTTTATTCTCTTTTTCATTTCCCATTTTTTTTTTGATTTTGGCACAAACGTTGGGATATTAAATCTACGGAGAAAATTGATTTAATCAAGGATTAGGGATTATTTTGATTAATCATAATCAGGATTTTTTTTTGGGTTATTATTTTCGTACTGATCAATTAGGGATTATTTTGATTGTACTGATCAATTAGAGGTTATTTTGATTAATTCTAATCTGGAATTAATTTTTATTGGTATTATTGTTTTGTTTTTTTTGAATTTCGTATACTGTGTATGCACTAATGAGGACTTATTTTGATTCACTCATGTTCATACTGTGTATGCACTAACCAGGGCAGATTGGGTTTTGCTTGCGTATCAAATCGACGGGAAGGAAAATTTGGGGAAGAAAACTGTTCGCGTTCCAAGGGGTATACCCTACCCGATCCGACCCGCGACCCTATCCAGTTAACTCCTATCCGACCCGCGACCCGGTCAACTCTGGTCCGACCCGGTCAACTCTGGTCCGACCCGGTCAGCCCTGTTCCGGTCAATCCCGACCCCCTGTCCTGTTCTATTATGTTTTTGGGCTGTGCGCGACCAAGGGCGTTCTGGTTTTGTGTATATACGGTGGGAACCAAATTTTGAGGTATGTAACTATAACGCGAGTTTTTATATGCTAGGCTTATTTACTCGCTAGGCTTATTTATTTGGTTTTAGAATATGCCTAGTTTTGTTTATTTTTGTCTTAAAATAAGTCAACAGGATATAAACGGTCAATTTAAATTATTTTTATTGATCTCAATCATTAAGAATTTTGGTCTTAATGCTATTTGTTCTCTTGAATATTGGTTATAGTTGAATGGTGTATTTTGTTTAATTGGTTGTACCAACTCAATTCCAATGTATTTATTTGGGGTTTAGAAGTACTTGAGCACCATTATTGTTTACTTGATATTTTCTTCCCAAATTTAAAATGTTCCGTGGGATGCAATCCACTGGCTCGACTATTAAGAGTCGGTATTTTCAAAAGATACGTTGCAAATAAAATCACATGTATTCCAAATTTGTGGAAGAACTCACAAAAGATGATATGAGTCAGAAAATTTCAATTTCTCCACTTCATCCATGATACGAAATATGACAAGAAGAGAACTATCTTTAGTAATCCACTCAACCTAAAGTAATTGGTTGACATGTGTAATGAGATTCTCTTAGCCTATTGAGATAAAGAAATTTCTCAAATTAAGCTAAATGTAGAAAAATTGAAAATGGAAAGAACCTCGAAGTAATAAGGGTTAGACGTAATGACTCATATAAAGCATGTGAAAAGGGACATATATATGATGAGACAAAGATGTATTTTTTCCCAGTACTAATGACACCAAAGTACAGGTATCAGCTGAATATGGGATGAAGCTAAGATGTAATTCTAGCTCCCATCATAAATGAAAGAGTTGGAAATGCACCTGGTCATAGGTGTTGATATATACAATGTAATGTGTGTATCATAGTAGCAACCAATTTTCACTTCAACTTTAATGGCAACAAGAACTTTGTCGGGCCAATTGACTATCTTATTCAGTTGAACTAGATCCAATATATGCACCTATGAAATGAAAACACGAGACATAAATTCTCTAAAGCACTTGAGATATATTGGGTGAAACGTAATATATATTCAGTCTAAAGTACTTGAGTTGAATCCCACTTTTATTACGTAATAAGGCCACACCACTTACTAAAACTCTCAAGACCCAAATGTCTAACTCATAGTTGTTTTTCTTCCACTAGCTTAATGTGACTACGAGGATTGGATCATCAAGCGCAACACTGCTCAAAAATTTGTTTTCAAGATAGAACAAAGACGTCACAAAATCTTCTAATGTACCGAGAGATAATCACACCTTGTTAAATTCCAAAGAAACCCATGCAAATGGATATCATGTGGAACCTGACTGTGATGATAATGTAATTGATTGCATCTTTTATAGTCACTAATGTATTTCGAAGGAAACATACTTTAGAAAGACTAATGAGTCAATTTAGTGAAATTTAAATCACTATAGTATTAATTTGGATTATTGAATCCATATTGACTCAGACGATGAAATGTTGGAAATTGACTCATACAGACTTTGACATAACCATAAAGGCACTTTGGTTGTGACATAATGTTTCGTTTTGAAAGGACTCATACTCCATTGATGTGTTTGAGTGGACGAGACAACGGAAAAAGATTGATAGAATGCGAAGTAACGATATATCTCTCAATAAGTATTTTCTAAAGCACTGGATGCATCCCCCCACCCCATTCCTATTGCTTTTAAAGTAAAGAAGCACATCACTCATTTTACAAAGTCTATTGCAAAAAGGATTGAGACCATCCGAAGATACAAATGGTAAACAACCTACATTAAGAAAGAAAAAAAGGTGATCTAGAAATATATCCACGCAGAATGCGGACCATTAAAGTGACCTATGGCTCTGGTGGATGCTTTCACACTTTGGACTAGTTACAGTTCCCAAGAAGTTTTGCGTTTGGAAAACTACTAGCACATATTATACATGTAAGGGCTCACCACCCCTTGTAAATTATAGCTAGTGCACATCAAAAGGACTTGATGGTTATTGCATATTTAATAGGATCAATGCAGAGCATCCTATACCCAATGATCTCGCACAGGCTATCATCAAATGTTACAGATGATGCCTAAGGAATAGGTTATGCGTACCAACCTATCTTTTATTGCTTTGGGGATATGTAATATTACACGCATCTTACTTAATTCGTTTTTAGAACCCAATATTAGTCAACCTTATCTGCGTACCAGTTGGTAACTGGATTTAAGCCTGACATTCATGTTCTAACGCATTTTTGGTTGCACTATATATGTGCCATTACGACTCCACATCGTACTATGATGGGTCTTCAAAACAGTTAAGTTGTTATGTTGGAAATGAGTTCCCAACAATTATCCGCATTTTAAAACTTTTGGCGGGGAGATATCTTACCGCTAGATTTGCGGGTTATCACTTTAATGAGACAGTCTTCACGTCGTTAGGGGAGATAAGAAAAAGTATTTTCTAAAGGAACAGCCGGGGAATTGTCGTGGTGTGTTCCTTGTGTCTCATATTGATTCTTGTACTCCACAAATATAAATGTGAAGTGATAAAGAATATTCGATTTTCAGAATGTACACGATGTTGTTAAAGTGATGAGATCACACATACCACCTGCAAACCTACCCGCAAAGTTATAAATCCTCATCTGGGATATACACCATAGACTAAGGTGTTGCAACTACACTCGGTGGAAGTGTAGTTGGTAGTGGCTCCATAAAGGAAGATGAAGAGACCACCGGGTTCAATTAATGCTCACCTAAAAGGAAGTAGATGAGTAAGGCACAACCTAATTTGTATCATTAATGAAATCATCTCATTTGATTGTCTCGACTATGTCCATGAATCAATCTTTTGGAGGATGCTCAGAAGTTTTAAATGATTCTGAGAACAATGAAATCTGCTGATTATGAGAATGCACATGAATCAATGGAAGAATCATGCATGCACAGTGATGATATAATCCATAAATAGTTGCTCCAGAAGTAGAGTACAATGAGATCGACCATGCTTTATTTTGATTAATTTCAAATAAATAGCATATTTGGCCTACACAATCCAGGTAGAACTTAGTTCTTTGGCAAATATACGGGTATTTGGTGTGGTAGTGCTAACCAACCAAGTGTAAAGCCTATTGGACATACATAATTAATTTGTCATAAAGCATAATGAGAAGAAAGTAGTCTTAAAGTACAAAGACTCACCTTGTGGCGCGAGGTTTCTCACAAAGCCCTGGAATTGTTCTCTTGTAATGAACATTATAGAGTTCTGCTACTTAGTTAGCTTGGTAATTTCAAAAGGACTTGAAATGCAGTATATGTATGTGGTTGTTACGTATCTCTGAAAGAATCAAGAGATGGAAGATATTTACAAAAGTAATTGATAGACTTTTGTTGCAAAAATCAAATGACTCTAAACCACAGAGTGCGTTTACAATTAGATAGAACACTCACTTATAGATTCAAGCAATCAGGCGGATGTGGTATACCCGTCTAAGTGGCTATTTGATTTGGAGGATAAACAAGTAAGTTATTTTTCTTTGCGTATTCATAAGAAAGCTCTTGATTTGGAATTGTAGTTATTTATGTTGATGGTACAGACATGATGTGTACTCTTGATGTAATAAGAGACCTTAAAAGCTATTTAAAATCCGAATTTGAGATGAAAAATCTAGGGAAAGCTTGATCGAATACTGAGCTTGTGGTATATTATTCCACCAGATTGCATATGTCTAAAGTTGTCAGGTAATTTAACAAAGACATGCATCCTGATAGCACTCCCATGATTAGTCGAGGTTCAAATGTAAGTAAGTAACCATTTCGTCCAAAGGAATATGACGAAGATGTGTTGGGAGATGAAATTCCCATATCTAAGTACAATAGACGCATTGTTGTACTTAGTAAAATAATGTACTCGATTAAATTTTACATCCTCAGGGAACTTGTTAGCTAGATATAGCTCTGTGCCAACGCAACGTCATTGGAATGGTATAGTGAATGTAATCATGTACTTAAAAGTAACCATTGGAGTGGTTGATTATGAAGGAACAATAATCTCTTCTCCAACGAAAGTAAGAGGGAGATATGGTAGATTATTTTCTAAGTCATTACCAATATTCAGTTTCGAAAAATACATGACTAAAGGAACTGTCTGGAACAACTCTGAAAGTAACCAGGGGAGATGCCGACATCAGGGGGAGGATCCAAGGATATGATTTCGACATAATTTACTTCAAAATTGAAACTGTATTGTACTCTTTTTCCATTTCGTCGAGAATAGTTTTTCCCAAATGGTTTTGTTACTCGACAAGGTTTTTAGCGAGATAATACTAAAAGCATCAAGTATGTTGAACGTTGAAGACATAAAGATCGCGTTGATATTATTGAAAATATCTGAATCAAAGAAATGAAACACGATAGTCCGTTAATCAATGTAACTTCCAGAATCAACAACATGGTTCTATAAACATCCAAGTCACCAAAGTAAAGTGTGATAAACTCCTTTTGAATGCATTAGACTAATGAAAATTGTTTGACATCGACACTTAGGGGAGCATTTAATGGTGTGTTGAACTCTTTTCCTTCACCGAGGTTACTCGTTTTTTTTCCCATTTGTCTAGTTATGGTTTTGTTGCTCGACAAGGTATATTTTTTTAATGAGACAACGAAATAAAAGTTCAATCAGCATGCGGAAGAATGTAATTTCCCAACGCTCTTGGGATGGAGTAATAAGGCTATTGTCTTTTCCACAAGGATTTTACTTTAGTTGTTTGCCTAAGAAGTTGTGAAGCAACTAATCAACTTCAACGAAGCAAAGTGATCATCGATGGATCGCCTTTAGGGAAAATATTAGTGAGGGTTTTGCATCAAAATACGTCACGTTGTACTCTTTCCCCTTCGTCAAGGTTTTGTCCCGACGGTTGGGTTTGTTTTGTCAAGGTTTTAATGAGGCAACATATTGAGTCCAACTATGTTCTAAGTTTACTTAATGCATGTGATGAATTACATGTAAAGTATAACATGTGAAGTACTACATGTGAATAGTTGTACCAAGGTTTTGTCCCAGGTTTTGTCCCTCCGGGTTTTTGGGTTGTTCCTTGTCAAAGTTTTAATTATGAAATTGATTTGTGAATAGTTGTACCAAGTCATCAAAGTTTTAATTATGAAAAGGAGTCATCAAGGAGAGAACGACATTTGAAGAACTACATTCAAAGTACTAAATGTGAAGCACTGTGTATAAAGCTTTGTTATTGAACCGCACAAGGGGGAGTGTTATAGGGCCTATGGCCCATGGATGTGCGGTCCATTAGATGATTAGGTTTTCCCTTTCATATATATAAAGAACATTGTATGTGTGTAAAAAGATGATGCCTCTTTATCAATAACAAGTTCTTCCTTTTCTCTATTTTTCTTGCTTTAACCTAATTGTTGCTACAAAAATTTGTTCCAATAGTTGAAAACAACAGTTTGAACTTCTCAAGGCAGTAGATACATTTTGGTTTCTTCTAGAATTGGATAGATGTTCTCATATGCTGTAACACAAAAGACGAGTTTTTAGTTTCTCAAACAAGTAAAAGAGTTGAGGTTGAGAATATGGGGTTTTATGGTGTTTATTCCTGGTTGTCTAAGATTTTTATTCTTTTCTACCTATAAATTGGTTTCTTCTAGAATTGGATAGGTAATGTAAACTTTGCCTTTTCTTTCTCGACGCGTCGACTGGATAGCAGCTTAAGATCAAAGTGTCAGTCACTATTTCTCTAAAGAAGGAAAATATGTCACATTGGCAGGTGCCAGTTTTTTAGTTTGTGCTCCATTTTTTCCTGACATTTGTGCAAAACAGCTCTCAGAATGTAGTTTGGTAAGATGCCTCTTCGGAACATTGGATTCATGTGATTCTAAAGTGGAGGCTCCAAACCCAAGCCACGTTAGTCTTTAGAGCAAACTTTGAATCCCTGAGTCCAATTGTATGGCTCTGAGATACAATGAATAAGCTTTGTAGAAAATTTCTAGTGTGTGGTCTTTCTCTGCAAGGGTCTCAAAATGTGAAATTGTTTCATTAGGCTCTAAGATTTGCTGGAGCAGACTTAAATCTTCCCTCTACAGTGAACTTTTAGTTGACATCGAAGAACAAAGCTCTAAGCTTTGCTGGTAGGGACGCGCTGATTAAGTCTGTGCCAGATCCTTCCCTTAACTATCTAATGCCAATTCTTGAGATCCTGAAAAGCTTAAAAGAAATTTTATTTGGCAGCATAGGGATGGCTCAACTAATTAAAACGCATGCAGTCAATTGAGAGACTATATGTCACAGGAATCACTATGGTGGTCTAGGTGTTAGGGTTTTGGATCTTCATAACTTTCCTTTTTTGGTAAAAACTGCTTTGTTTATATATATATTTAGAGTCCGATTTTGTGCACACTCCCTTAACGAGTGTGCACGTATCAAAAGAATTTCATTGGTCGGTTTAAGACAAACACAGTTATCTGTTTAATAATTATTTTATTTTTGTGTTAATTCAATTTTAATATTAAAAAGGCAAGAAGGATATATTGTAACCTAAAGTATAGCGTTTTTAAAATTGGAAAAGGTACACATTTAGATTCAGCAAAATGGTCTTACTAAATCCTTGCGTAGTAAGTGTTGGATGAGATGATGATAAAAATGATTATATAAATAAATCATCGCTTGGAATGGAAGATGATAAAAGAAAGATAGTGATATGTTATTGACGACAAACAAATCATCAACATCTTATTCGTTGGTGAATCTAAATCCATATATAAGGAACTCACGTTATTGTACCGGTTTATAATTTTGTTGGAGTTGGAAAGACTGCAATAGCGTAACTAAAAAATATCTTAGAGCATTACTAGAACCAATTAAGATGGTATGCACAGTTCAACAGATGATGTCCGGGAAACATAAAATTCTGTTGCATATTTATGATCTTGAAGATCTTCACACCAAGGAAGGATTATCTTAGCTACTATAAAAAGAACCCACAATTGGGGGATATGAAATCTAATTGGGGGATATGACTAAATGACAAAATAGGGATCCAAATATCCTAGCTGGGTTACCCCTTATATAATTAAATTATTAATTCCTAATTTAACCCTCACTAATTAGGATTAGTTACTAATTATGATTAGTAAAATGTTAATGATTTGGGGGATATAATTAGTGTATTTATGTTTATTTGATTTTGAGTAGAATTTTTTTTTTTTTTAAATTGGAAGATGATTGTGATGAGAGAATTGAGGAAATTGAATCTTTAGCTCAACTACAACAATCATATCTTCAATCTTGATTGTATGATAACAACTCACAATTGGAGTTATATGATGAACCAACACCTTTGAATCATGATTTTCGTGACCATGAAGTGTTTTGTGAAGAACCAACTCAAGAAAGTAAACATGTTCAGCATACAAGCAACCCCAACACACAGGTAATGCTTCAAAGAGGTCGAAAATTTGATTTTTTTTGAAACCGCCATTTACTGTCAGAAAAAGCTTAATACCGGCATGCTCGTTGTATGAATACTACGCCGGAACCTCTATAACCGGCATTGTATTCATACAACTTTGTATCTTAGGGACAAAATATCCCTGAACTTGTTCAAGAACATACAGGCGTGGTATTCAAACCAAGATTGCATGCGGTTTTTGTCACATATTTAAGAGTATTTGGAAATTTGGAATACCAGCATGGACGTTAGCAAAACCACCATGCCGGTACATGTCATTTCTATCGAAACCAAATAATGTAACTGATTGTTCCGGCATAGAAATTTCTATCTGGGACGAGGGCACGTGCGGTGTTCGAGCATTCCGTATATGCCTAAGGTATGTGTACCGATATTTCTAAACCTGATCTCTACTATCTTGGAACATACGGTACAAACCAAAAAGACATGTTGTTGCGATCCTGGTTTCTTCGCATGTTTACCATTATAACTTCATTGCAAGTAGATATAGTTTGTGTGTATCAAAAAGAAAAATGCAGAGTTTTTTTTTGTGTTAAATTTCCCCTCTAGATTAGCTATATTTTGGTAAAACATTGGGCAAAAATCTGGTCAAAATTCAGGGCCTAGTTCGTTCCTTCATTATTTTTTTTGGTGTGCTAACATGTGCTTGGTTTTACTCTTTTTAGTGTAATAAACATGTTTTGGTCCCAATTCTCTTGACTTTCTACTGTTTATCTATTGTAGACCTAGTGTAATGCTAACTTTCAAGTAAGAAGAGATCGAGAAAAAGAGAAAATTTTGATTTTTGTAAGTGAAAGGTCCCCCAATCCATGAAGAAGAGGCCAATTTAGTATGAATGGTGTGAAAAGCATGTAATATGAGTCTTGATATGTCTTAGAAAAAGAAAAAGAAAGTGAGTTTGTTTGAGATGAGAGGTGTTGCAGTGTGATATAAACATGCGAGTTAGGAAGCCGAGACCCGGGAAGCTGAAAAGAATAGGTGACCTGACCCATTTTCTGTATCGGCTGTTCAACTAGCTTTCACGATGCTCGTGTTCCCTAGCCTTTTATTGGCCTATACAGACAGTTCGCTTACATCACCAAAAACCCCGATCACGTGGTTGATGCATTCTCTGTTCTATACGAGGTCTTTCTGTACTCTGTGTTTGAAATTGCTGCAGCAGTTTTTTTTTTTTTTTTTTTTTTTTTTGATTAACCTCAATTGGTAATTTCAGAAAGCATATCTTACCGGTGTTCATTATCGCAACGAGGATCATTTGTTGTTGCAAGTCGCCCACTATTTGTGACTTTTCAATAATCAAGCAGGCTCTTGCACTTGGTTGTTTCCCAAGGGTGAAAGTTGTTCATACATCAAAGAAATTTCTGGGCAGATATACATATCCGATATCAATTGGATTCTTATGCTTATGTGCATCGTAATTCTAGTAGGATTTAGAAACCAAAGCCGGATCGGAAATGCTTACGGTGAGTTTACATTTTGCTTTTTTTTTCCATTCATTCTCTGTCATCGAAGCGCTCTTTTATGTGGGAATCGAGGTTTGACATTGAAAAATTGATTGGTTTGTTTTGCCACCAACGGGAACCGCATGATTGTGATTATGCTTGTAACGACATTTCTTATGATCTTGATAATGTTACTTGTATGGCGGAGTCACCTGGATTCTAGTTGTGATCTTCACCGTCTTATCATTAATCGTTGAGTGCACTTATTTCTGGTAGTACTCTTAAAAGTAAATCAAGGCGGTTGGGTTCCTCTTGCGATAGCTGGAGCATTTCTTATCATCATGTATGTGTGGCATTATGGAACTGTAAAGCGTTACGAAGTTGAGTTGCACAGTAAAGTATCAATGGCTTGGATACTTGGTTTGAAAAGAATATAAGTTTATCTAAGTTATGGTACCGGCATGGAAACTTAAATGTCGAGGATGCCGGTATATGATACCGGCATGGAAATTTAAATGTCGAGGATGCCGGTATATGATCCGGCATGGAAACTTATATGTCGAGGATGCCGGTTTTCTGTCACATATTTATGAGTATTTGGAAATTTGGAATACCAGCATGGACGTTAGCAAACACCACCATGCGGTACATGTCGATTTCTATACAGGAACCAAATAATGTAAAGCGATTGTTCCGGCATAGAAATTTATATCTTAGAGGCAGTACGTGCAGTGTTTTGAGCATTCCGTATATGTCGGTATGTGTACCGGATTGACCATAGAAGTACTCGAATCCCTTAGTGAAGTCGTTTAATTAGAATGAAAAAAGAAATCAAAGAAAATGGAATCATAAAAGACTTATAATTAGAATGACTTCTTCTTTTTCATTCAATTGGTACCAACAGAGGATGTTAAGCTGATGATCTTTGGACAAGAAATGGAAATGGATTGCAAATCTCCTAAACCGTTGCGGTTAATAGAAAAACTGAACACCCTTCATTTCTTTTCTTGAAATGAAATTACATCACTTTTTTTATTAACACATCAAACATTTCCATTTCTTCTTTCATAATTTTTGGTTCCATCATCACTATATATATCTGGCTTGCTTTTTCTCCATATCAAAGACATGATATACCTTTGTTAGAGCTGTCGTCGAGATAATGAAGGATCATGGTCCATTGGGGTTTTCTTTGGAGAATCTCCTTTCTCTTTGAAACCCATTGAATATGTAAGTTTCTTCCTTTTTCATTTTACAGTTTTTGAGTTTTGATTTGGTTAACAAATTTATTCAAATGCGAACTTTGCAACTAGTGCGCATATGGAGCCTACTGAATATAAACAATTGCCAAGAATATGGATGTGCGAGCATATAAGAAACATCAATATATCTTAGAGCAACAAAATCAAAAAATGTTAAAAAAAATACGTCACCTGGTATTTTATTTTTGCAATGTAATTCCTTTGATATTGCCTTGTGTTGCGCCTTGCCCTTGCCTTGTGTTGGTTGTTGACTCGTCCCACCAACTTCGCTTTGGCTTGCTAATTGACTTGGATGAACCTCATCATCTTCCTCCTCACTTTCCCCTTCATCATGCTCATCGTCCTCAACTGTTCCAGTACCTTCAAGGATTGCAAGTGCACTACGTTCACCACCACTCTCCCAAATTGACCCTCTTGTTTGAAACCCCAAACGCTTCTTGCGACCTGCCTCTTTCCCAGTGGAGCGGGGCTGAGAGAATATCAAGACCGTCCTTCCTCCTTCTCTTAGTGAGAATAGGACCTTTATTTTCTTCGCTTCTTTGGCTTTTGACCTATAACATAAGCAAACAAAACAAACATAAGAAAAGTCATGGCGAGTTTAGGAACCGGCATGGAAACTCTTAAACAAACCAATGCGGTAACATGTTCAGGCATAAAACTTTAAATATCGAGCATGCGGTATCGTAGTCCGGCATCTATGGAACCTAAATAGTGTGCGGTATTGAGCACAATTTGGTGATGTTCTGTATGTTTTAAGTGTACTACAGGCATTTTGAATTGAACTAATGCATGCTTAGGTTTTAAAATCCGGAATTCACGAAACCTATATACAATCGGTACAAAAAATTGTTCTGTGTGTTTTTAGTTGACTAGGAATAGTCTTCAACCCAATTTGTATCAGATCTTTGCAAATTCACTATCGAAAGTGAAAGCAGGCGTGGTATTCATCCCAAATGCTATCTGGGGTACCTAAGCCAGCATGGTATTCAAACCTAGATCCTATCATAGGTACTCTCTGTAACTCGACAGTTTCAGCTATTGTTGGCGATTCTAACCTAAACCCATGGCTACAAATCGATTAAAACAATCATAAATGAGTTCAAAAATCACTTACCTTCTCGGAGAAGCCATGACTGCGAGTGGTTGATCATCAAGAGCTGTTTTTGATGCATCCTCTTCTAGTTGTTGAGCAATGTTCTCGATTCTTTGTTCATGTGTTTGTTGAGCAATCAATTTGGTTCTCGGTTTTGCTTTCGATTTGGTTCTTGAGGCATGAACGATGAGGAAGAAGATGAATTATTTTTTTTTTGATCATCAAATCCGGAATTGGGGATATATGAATTTGGTTATTTGATTTTATGTTTTAGGGGAAAGGGCATAACAGTCTTTTCATAATGTTTTTAATTAATCTAAGGGTGTTTTAGTATTTTCGCCCCCAAAAGTCACCCCTTAGCAGCCACCTTTGGTTGGGGGAAGTAATTCATATCCCCCAATTAGATTTCATATCCCCCAATTACGCGTTCTATAAAAACCCTATATTTTAACCCTTTTAACTAACTAATAGACAGATAATATCTTTCTTACCTTTTTAAAAATTATTAAATAAAATAATTTATTTTTTTATTGTTTTAATGTAACCAATAGGATTCTTTTGTTATGTGCACACTCTTTAAAGCAAGCTAGCTCCTGGTTCTGGAAGTCCTTGTGCAGAGGTTGTTAACTAGTCCAGCAAAGTCTAAAATGGTCCGTCGGTTCGGATGACATTATTAATCCTGTAAATGCGGTACTACCCAAATGAACTTCTTCAACCTGAACTTCCATCCCAACCCCAAATCTTTTCCAAACCCATACAAATTCTTCATTCTAGATTATGCATTCATGAATTCTGAATTACGCCCAAATTCATTAATAAGAATCAATAAGGCTTCTCTAACTAGATGACGGAAAACCTTCTGTACGTCTCCTTCCAGTAATAGCCCATCCAGTTTACAACCCGTTTCAGGAAAAATGATACTTTCCCTCGTTTCTAACAAGATGACCGCTGCTACGGTGGGACGGCTGACCGAAGAAAAATAAAACAACGCTGAATAACCCGTTATATTTTTTATTTTTATTTTGTTGGAATGTTATTTTTGAGGCATATACATCGTTTTAGTGGTTGCATGACCAAATTAGTGAATGCATGAAACGAATTACGACGGTATAAACTGTTATACATCCTTTGTGATGACCATAATTCGTTATGCATCTTTGTTTTTTTGTTGGAATGATATTTTTAGGCATATACTTCCTCCGCTTCAGAAAAAATTGATACTTTCACAGTCTCATTTTTTCCTAGAATTGGCCAAACCGAAAACAGTGAAAGTATCACTTTTCCTGAAACGAAGTGAAAGTATCATTTTTCCTGAAACGGGGCGAAAGTATCATTTTTCCTGAAACGGGTTGTAAATAACACTTTCACGAAATTGGCGAAAGTATCGAGTTTTTACGAAGCTTGAGGGGTATTACTTTTTTTGAAAGCGAAGGCGAAAATAGCATTTTCACGAAAAGGAGCCAAATATCATTTTTTTTAAGCGGAGCGAAAACTTTTACGAAACGGGAAAAAGTATCACTTTCTTTGAAACGAGGGTGGGTGTGAAATTATCTTTTTTTTTCAAACGGGCCAAAAATATCAATTTTCTTGAAAGCAGGCGAAAGTATCATTTTCTGAAAGCTTGAGACGAAAAAAACACTTTTCCTGAAACGGAGCGAAAGTAACACTTTTTCTAAAGGGAAAACTACTATTACCCCCTACTATATGTGTTCAATATAAAGAAGCCCCACAAAATGGATCTCTCCCTATCAACTCCATACTTTTACTTTTTGATATTTCTACCCCTAAAACTTTTAATTTGGGGCCGCATTTTGAATATTCCCGGATTCTTAGCGTCATCAACTTTTAAAATAAATTTTAAAATACCAAATAACCTCTACTATTTATAGTTTTTATACTGACAAAAAGATAAATCAAATCGGATATTTTTTTAACCTCTATTCTCCTGCTCTCGTTGATTTTTCTTGAAACAAATTTTCTTCACACTGTCGTTGCATTGAAGAACAACAATTCGTTAGTTTGTTGTGTTGAAGACCGGAGGAAGAATAACACATTCTTTATCTCTCAATTTGTTGATTTTATTAACTGGTTTTCAGATCTGACGAGAGTGAGACGCTGCATTGAAGAACAACAAATAGGTTTGTATCAATTTATCTTTTCTGTTTGCATCAAATAGGTTTGATTCACTAGTTTTTCTGATAGATTTTTTGATTTCGATCTTCTACTGATTTTCGTTATTTATTTATTTATTTGGATTTTGTTGAGTCTGAGAAGAGGAAGAAGACAAGTTGGAATAAAGAAATCAACATAGACGTGTTTTCGGAGCTAGTTATGGTCTGTTGATTTCGATTTTTATGATTTGGATCTTTCTTATTTCTATTTTATATTTTGATTTGGTTGATACTGAGAACATGATTTGGTTGATAATGAGAACACGAAGAGAAATAATAGTGTTTGAAGAAGAAAACAACAAATCTAGGTACGAATTTTATGTTTGTATTTCTGAGGTTGTCATGGCATGTTGTGAGTTGCATTCTTTGTTGTTCGCTACTTTTGATTTCATTACGCCTCGTGTTGATGTTGAAACCACACTTGATGAGTTTAAGGTTGAAGTTTGCAAGCAATGGCAACAATTTACTCCACTTGGTATTTGTTTCTTCTTGAGAAGGTGGGAGAGATCTTAGGTTGTTGTGATTATTCGCTTCAAGCTCTTACATCGCTCACACATAGTAAAAAGAAGACTAGTTTTGATATTTTCTTTCAAAATGTTACTCATGTAGCCTCCTCATCTAGCTCTTGGTCATCTTCTTCTATTACTAATGGTTCTAGTACGTCTTCGAGAAACAATCAATCAGTTGGAATGTATTCGGAAGACAGGAGCAAACCTGCAAAACTTTTGTTATCGGATGGTTGGATTAAGGTCCTTGGTGAGATTGGTCATGTGTTTGTTGAAGGAGTTAAGGAAGTCGGGATTGTTTACACCAAGTATCGTCTTATGCTTTGGTTTCAACATGGTTGTAACACACAATGAGCATTCTAGGTTCACGATTAAGTGTGCAGTAAAAGAATGCGGCTGGAACTTCCATGCAGCTTCCATTGATGAAAGGAACGAAATGTTTCAGGTAGGTCCGTGTTATGTTATTTTTGCGTTGTTAGCATATGTAATGCTTTGTTACAATATGTGTAACTTTGGGTTACATATGATGTTTTTTTGCACCAGATTGGTTTTTGGTTGATTTGTTTATATTTTATATGAACTTTTTCAGGTCAGGGATTATAACCCTGAGCATACTTGTGGTGCTTGCGGGCGTAATTTGAATCAAAAATACTCGACCAGCTTCACGTCTAGTTTGATTGAGGAAGAAGTTCGGAGAAATCCTCATAAGAATCCAAGGAAAATTGTTGATGATTTCCAGACCAACTATGGAATTACTATGGAGTATTATCAGGCCTATAATGGTAGGGAAAAGGTGTATGAGTCCATTTATGGTGACGATGTGAAGTCATACTCACACTTGGTATAGTATATTAAAGCTATAAGGAAACAAATCTTGGTAGTGTGATAGAATATGATCCTGCAAAAAAGCAGTTCCAACGGATTTTCATCTCGTTTGATGCATGCATCAAAGTGCGGTTTTGTCGGGCAATGGTCCATTTGGATACTACTTTCCTTCTTGGTAGATTCGGAGAGGTTGCTTGATGGCGGCTCTGCGGGATCAATGGTAATAAAGGTATGTTTTCTATGTTTTACGAACAACTGCGTGAGATAAGCGAGACTTAAACATGTGTAACTCTCGAGTTACACATTGGTTTACTCGAGTGTGTAACTCTCGGTTACACATTGGTTTACTCAGTATGTAACTCTTAGTTACACATTGGGGAATAGCATCTGTAACTTTAAGCTACATATTTAGTTTAGGATGTGTAACTTCTATTTACACATTTTTTTTTATGGTTTTGTGTAAATTACTATTTTTTTATTTCTGCACATTTGTACGATTTTCCCCCTTTGCTACGGCACTAGTCGACGCTGAGAGTAACAACAACTGGGAATGGTTTTTAAGAAATTTGACTCCAGTGTGTCTTTATCAATAAAGCTGTTCACACACAGATTTGGATTAGGTTGAGAGATGCATAGAGGCTTAGACATATTAGGAACCCAGTCATCAAATGAATACTATCCCCTTTTCCAACTTCCCAAATAGAATTATGCTTAATAATATTAAGGCCATAACATATGCTCTTCCATACACAAGAAGTATCGTTAATCTCTATATGATGCAAAGGATGACAGTTCTTAAAGTGCTTGCAAATTTTTTTTAAAGATTTTAAACCACAGTTAATCTTCAGTGTGAATAAGGGACCATGCACGCCGTTTTATCCAAAAGAGTTGCATTAGTGGTCTTAACTCTTGAGCTTCCGAAAACCTAGACCACCCCTCATTTTCTGAGTACACACTTTATCCCATCCTTTAGGATACGAACCACCATTAGAACCTTTACCCCACCAGAAACCTCGTTGGGATTTCTCCATTCTATGAATGAGATTATCTAGAAAAAGAAAAGAATTCATATGATATATTGGAGAGAAGTTTAAGACATTATTGACCATAACAGACCTACCATATTGAGCCAACTGTTTTCCCTACCACTTAGCAACACCATTATCAAATGCTCAGCAAGGAATAAGAAAGCCTCATTCTTTGATCTTTTCATGAAAAGTGGGATACCTAAATGTTTATCAATAGGATCGACTTTCTTGACATTAAGTGATCTAATGATGGACACACAATGATCCAGATGCACATTTTCTTGAAAAGCATCCAGATTTTGAAAATTTATCACTTGGCACGAAGAAATGAGACTAAAGTCCTCGATGAGAGACATTAAGTTATTAGCCTCATCATGAGAGGCTCTAGTGAATAAAAGACAATCATCAACAAAGATTAGGTGAGAAATACTAGGAGCCTCTTTGCTGACTTTAAATCCATGAATGGGCGGACATTGCTCGGCGTGAAGCAAATATCTAGAAAAAGATTCCATGCATAAAATAAACAAATAAGGAGATAACGGATCGCCTTGAAGAAGACCTCTAGTAGGTTTATAAGGAGAACAAGGTGACCCATTAAGAAGCACATAAATACTAGTAGTGCTGATGCATTGGAAAATGATCTCACACGAGGAGTCAGAAAAACCAAAACATTTAAGAATCTTGATTAGAAAGGACCACTCGAATCGATCAAAGGCCTTAGACATATCCAACTTAAGACCCATAATACCATGTTTGTCTTTTTTCTTTTTCTTTTTCATAGAATGAACTGATTCTTGGGCAATTATCACATTATTCAAAATATTCATATTCGGAACATAGGCATACTGAAAAGGTGATATAATTTTGCTCAAGAGAGGTTTCATCCTGTTAACGATGATTTTAGAAATTATTTTATATCTGGTGTTGCATAAAAATATTGGCCTCAAGTCAGCAGGGGTAACCGGATTGTTGACTTTAGGTATGAGAGACAGAAATGTGTGGTTCATCTCTTTAAGCAGGTGTTTTGAGTGGAAAAAACTTTGAACAGTTTCAAAAACATCGTTTTCCACGAGTTCCATGTTCTGTTTATAGAAACCTGGTGGAAATCCATCAGGCCCAGGGGCAGACCATGGACGCATTTGCTTAATTGTGTCTTTAACCTCTTGTAAAGTAATGGGACTCAATAATTTGTCATTGTCCTCACTAGTTATACAAGGGTCTATGCAATTCAAAAAATCTTTATTAGGAAAAGGATTAAACGTGGTTCCATTTGAACTAAAATGATTTAACAATAGGTCTTCAAGTTGATTCTTATCCTTAGACCACTGACTATTGTTCAATTTGAGCGAGCTGATATGATTAAAATGCCTTCTTTTATTAACATATGTGTGATATAAGTTGGTATTTCTGTCATGACCCTTTATGTACTCGACTCTTTATTTTTGGGCATAAAAGTCTTCTTGGATTTTTTTGCCAATACTCCAACTGTGTCTCAACATGCTTAATTGCATCAAGATTCCGAATAATGTTAGATTGATTACTCACAACATGTAGTTGAGAACCAAGAGACTTTACTTTATGATCAGTGTTACCAAAGTAAGAAATATTCCAATTTTTCAACTCAATTTTGACATTTCTAAGTCTATAGGTAAATTGAAAAGCATGAGACCCACTAACAGGGATAGAAAAAGCATTTTTTTGATCACCAAGTGTGAAGAGGGATCGCTAAACCAACACTTATAGTATCTGTAGGGTCTTTTACCTTGGTTAGATTGACTATTAGTGACCAAGATAATTGGTAAATGATCGGAACATATAGAGTCAATATGAAAGACTTTGAAATTTCCATAATGACTCAGCCACAAACCATTTACCAATGCCCTATCAAATCTGGCTCAAATATTGTCATCTCCAGACTGTCTGTTAGACCAGGTGAAACGGGAACCCACAAATCCTAAATCAGATAAATCATATCTATCTATAATTTGTTAGATAATAAGAAAATCTTCAGTTGTGGGATTAGTGAGTGTAGATCTCTCATGGGCAAACATGGTAATATTAAGATCACCAATGAAAACCCATGGGAGATTAGCTTCTTCACCAATCTTGCCAATATAATATCATTGTTGTAACTTCTCATCATGGTATACGGAACCATAGAGAAAGGTTACAAGGAATTCTGGTTTACTAGGATCATAGGAAATAATAACATTTATCATTTTATCCGTATAATCTACTATTTCCAAATTGAAACCACTCTTCCACAATAAAGATATACCACCTGAGAGACCAACTGAGGGGAAAATCCAATTGTTAGGATAGTTAAATCTTTTCAAATATTGGTTAATTTTACTGGAGTCATTCTTGGTCTCACATAAGAAAATCACATCAGGGTTTTAACTCTTAATAAGATTAGCTAGTGCAATTCTAGTATTAGGGTTTAGAATCCACGACAATTCCACGACAAGATTCTCATAATGAGAGTAAAAACAAAAAAAACTAAAAGCTGAGATAGAAACTAAAAACCGACTCTAATGCACAAATAAAAAGGAAGACAAAACCACACTAATAAAGCACCAATTAAGGACCAAAACAAGATAAAGATAAATATATCCCATTACTTTCAAAGCTTTAAGACTCTTAAAATACTGGTTCTTGAGTCTATCAAAACAAAATAAATTATCAACAGATTCAATCAGATCCCACTCAACAGTGCAATTTAGATGAATACAAATAGCCAACACCCAATCACTTAGAATAATAAAATTAATCAGGCTAGCAGCAGTTAAAACAACCAAAACAATACACAAACATTGACAGTTGAGAAAATTATGCCTAACAACGATGATGCAAGACAAACTAGAATAATACTTGATGGTAACAATAATGTAAAGCAGGTGACGAGAATCACAGAGGATAAGGGTTTGCAGAGAACATATCACTAATTGATGAAAATTATAAAAATAAAAGGAATTAGGGTTTAAAAATTTAGGGGAAATAAAATTAAGGGCTAAGAATACCTTATTAGCCGCTTCCATGTCATTAATCAGTGTAAGATCTTCATCAACTGCAGAGACCTCATTGACTTCCTCCATTTCCACACCTTCCATTGATTCAGTTAGGTTACTAGATGATCCTGGCTGGTTATTGTTCATCTTAGCCCCAGAGAGTTTCAAAACTGATTGATTGGGACGAGGATTAGAAAATTCGAGAAGGGTTTGGTTGGATTGCTTAGGGTTGAAACTGTTTGTAGAAGAATGAGCAGCACCATTTCAAGACCTCTTATTTTGTCTCTCCTCAAAATTATTAGCATTATCTTCGATATTACTCCCTCCGTCCCACTATTAATTGACCTAGTTCAAGTTTGCACAATTTTTAAGGAAAGTAAGGGAAAATAGTACTTTTAAGCATTTTTTACAATTATACCCTTATGGATAATAACTAGTGAAATTTTGAAATGATTTATCTCTCAAACTATACCACGGATATACCATTGAAAAGCATTTTAAAATACCTACATAACGAATATAAACATGCCTATCAAATTATGCATATTTTTTTATATATCTTATAATCAATTAAAAGGATAATTTTAGAAATATCTCCTTGTTTAGTGATATAGGTCATTTATTATGGGACAACATCTAACATGGGTGTATTGGATTAGGATTTAAATGGATATTTTAAAATCCTAAAACTTCTAGGTATTTGTGTCGGATTAAATTATAGGTTGTCCATTTAACAGCTGGGTCGAGTCAAGCTCTGCAACTCGGGCGACTGACTCGGAGAAAATTGTCTTCGTCGATCTCGTTTTCTGTGTTCAGATCCATTAATTTCAGTTGAAAATTTTAACAAAATCCTTCTTGAATTAGTTTTATCTTATGATTAGTAGTTATTGATTGGTGGTTTCATGGATTCTGGTCCTAAAACCACTGGTTATGAAGAAATGAATCCAGATATGTTATGTTTTAGCAAAACTCAAAATTCACAGGTAATACCATCAATTGAATTGCCTGATGATTTATTTGAAGAGAGTTTAGATCCTTGGAAGTTTCGTTAATTGGCAAATTAAACTTACAACAAATCAAATTTGTTGATCTGCATTATTATTCTTCGTCAACAATGGAAATTAGCTGGAGATTGCAAACTTATTCCATTAGGAAGGGGTTATTTTACAATCAAGCTTGCTAATAAAACATATCGTCAACATATTAAAGAAGGTAAATTGGAAGTCACAAATCAGGTTTTGCAAGTTAGAAATTGGATTTCTAATTTTCGACAAGAGAATCAAAGAACTTCTAAAGATATGGTATGGATTAGATTTCCAGGTCTTGGTTGAATGAAAAGATTTTGCTCAAAATATGCAGGGAATTTGGTAAACCTATTAAACTTGATGCTGCTACTACTAAGTATGAGACTGGATATTATGATAATGTTCTAGTTGAAGTGGATTTTGCCAAAACAATTCCAAACAAAATTTGGATAGGTACTAAATATGGTGGTTTTTTTTAGAGTATTTCAATTCAGTTGTCCAAAGTTTTGTTCAACTTGCAAGATAGTAGGACATCTTATCCTTTGAATGTATAGTTGAGAAGAAACTTCAATCTGGAAGTCATAATCACAGTGTTAACAAAGCTTCATCAGCATCTATTCAGCAGCATACTCCAGACCTCCTGTTCCTTTTGATATTTGTGATAGGTCTGGAAATGATAATCAAGGTAATAATAAGGAGATGGGGTAGGAAGTAATTCTAATTCATCTAGCAATATAAATCAGTTAGTCAATTATTCTATAATTTCAAGTATAGTAACTCCAGAGGGTATTCAACAGTCTGATAATCTAGTAGTTATACAAGTAGAAGGAGGAAGATTTAGTGCATTAAATCAAACTGAGCAAAAAAAAAGATGATGTAATTAGTGTTGATGAAGAAATCATAGCTGAGATGGAACCTCAACAACTATTACAAGTAGCTGAAATAACAGAATTGGAAAAAAGTGTTGTCAAATTTGTTAATGCAAGTTCAGGTAAAGTTACAACAGAACCAGTATCATTTACTTCTTGGTCTTCTGTAGTTAAAACTCCAGGTGAAAAGAAAACATCAAGTGAAGTGGTTAAAAATAATCAGTCAGTTAATAATAATTCAGTAGGAAAGCCTCAAGCAGCAGGTAAATACAACTTTAGAAAAAATGTTGGTAAAGGAGGTCCAAAAAACCTCCAACCAAAACAATGAAAGTTATTTTTTGGAACATAAGGGGTCTTAGGAGAGCTAGGGCCCAGCAGAAGTTACAAGATTTAGTAAGATAATTTAGTCCATCTTTATTGTGGATTGCGGAACCAAAAATTAAATGCTCTTATTCTTTTTGTAGTAAGTTAAATTTTCAGGTATGCAGAATATGGTGATCCATAATGCTTCAACTGATCCTAAAAGAAAAATTTGGTTATTTTGGAGTAATTCTATTGCAACTCCTTCAGTTATTTCTATCACAAGTCAAATGATTACAGTAGCGGTGGGGGATGTTTTTATTTCAGGAGTTCATGCTAGTGTAAATATGGTTCAGAGAAGATTTTTGTGGTCTGAAATGCAAGCAATCGGTGCACTTAAAAACCTTGGTTGGTAATGGGTGATTTTAATGCAGTTCTTACATTGGATGAGAAAGTAGGTGGTAACTCTCCTTCGAGAAGATCTATGATGGACTTCAATGAGTGTTTAGATGAATGTGAGTTATTACAAGCTCCTAAAATTGGGTTGAATTTTTCTTGGTAAAACTGTCATCATGGAAGCAAAAAGATATTATGTAACTTGGATAAAGCAATTTTCAACATGGAGTGGTTAAATCTTTACAGTGATTGGGGATACAAAGTGGGTCTTAGGATAGTCTCAGATCATTCTCCTTTAATGGGTGAAAGTGTCAATATTCCAAAACCTAAGAATTCTCCACTAAGATTTCAAAAAATGTGGATAGAACATCCTGAGTTTATCAATGTAGTAGAAAAGAGTTGGAATGAACCAATACAAGGAGATCCAGCTTTCCAGTTTATGCAAAAACTTAAAAGATTGAAAATTATTTTGAAAAATTGGAATTGGAGGGTCTTTGGAAATGTTAAAGAAAAAAATCAAGGAAGCTGAAGAATTGGTGAAGGAAAAAATGTTAATTTCAGACAGTGATCCTCATAATGAAGTGGCTTTAACAGATTTGGTTTATGCTCAAAATGATCTTAATTCAAGAGAAACTCAATATAGTATCATGATGAAACAAAAAATCAAGGATTCAATGGATGAAAGAGGGGTCAGCAAATACTAAGTTCTTTCATACAAACATAAAAATCAGGCAGAAAAAGAACTTAATTTGTGAATTGGAAGATTCTAATGGTAATATTGTCACAAATCAAACACAAGTAGCTGATATTTTGGTTGACTACTTGTTTATGGGTGAAAACTACTCCTGCAGAATTTGGTAATTTGGGGTGTGGATGAGGAATGAATTTAAACCTTAAACAAATGCCTTTGCGCGGTGAGTGCTTGTAGATTCGAGAGATCAATCTGTGCAAGTCGGCCTAAACCAAGAAATGGCCGTTCCGGACTTGTTTCGGTCACAAAGTGAAGGAGATGGGGTTGATCTTAGGGAGGCAAGCGAAGAAGGTGTTGAGATCGTGAAGGTGTTGGGTTGCTTATGACTTGTAACAGAAAGGTGAGCAGGATTGTGATTGATGCAAGCAAGCTCTGGGTGTTTTAATATGTTTTGTATTAACACTTGGTTTTCTGTCTTGTCTGGACTTGTCTTGTTGTTTGAAATAGGGCGGAGAACCTATTTATACAAGTCATTGAGCCTTATTCACGTCTCTCGTGGGAAGTGGAGGAAATGGAGTGATGGAGTAGTGGAGTTGTGCGTTGGTGATACACGACCAGCCTTGCCCACTTCTCTGTTCATCTCTAACCGTCCATGACTTCCTAACACGTTCTTGTGATGGCGCGTTGCACCTTTGTAAACCTTGGAGACCAATACCCCAGTATGTATCCCCCAGTTTGTGACATGATTGATGTGCGGAATGTGTGGATCGTGGATCCACGAAAGATAGCATGTAATCTTTGAATTGAATAAGCTGCGTTATTCGGGAAGTCGATACTTGTGAAGTATCGTGTGTATTTTGTGCAGGTACTGCATTATGGTGCGGTAAAGTGATGGGTAATGACGCCTCACTAACCAATTAACTCCTGACCAGGGTTGTATAACCAAGCTGGTGAAGTTGGACGGATGAGATGATCTTTGAGACACTCATCTGCGACCAGATTAATGAATATTAGGGTTTTTGAAGAGGTGCGCAAGCATCACTCTTGACTTGGTCGAAACCAAGCATGGAAAGGGATTTGGAGAGGACCGACCGGGCATGTGTGTAGACGGCATGCCGGTGTGCACGTCCATACCTCACTTTCCCATGAAGGCGCGATCTAGGCCACTCAATTTGGCCGGTAAAGTTGAGTGGTTGAGATCGGTTTGCGGCAATCTATTGCCGCAAAGGAGTTGGAAGCTGCGTGACATCCCTAGTTTGGGCACGCGTTTCAAGGCGACCCATCTTGGTCGGTCTTGGTCGATCATACCAGCGTGTAGGTGGTAGGTGGGTGTTCACACCTATACGACTATCCCATGAAAACGTGATCTAAGCCCCCCAAATCATCCGGTGAAGTTGAGCGGTCGAGATCAGTTTTTGGTTTGGGAGGCGTGGCCATGCTAGTTTGGACGCACGTTTTGGATTAACCAGGCATGATATGCCTTGGCCGAACACATGAGGAGGTAGATGGGCCCACGGTGGTCATCTTTGGTATGGCCAAGCCTGCTTAATCTAATCTGTGACCCTTCATTCGTGCCGGAGAAGATGGACGCGCGTGATGGCTTGAAACCTTAATTTTGGCTTTCAAAGCCGTGCGCCATCTCTTGTTTGAGTGACAATTTTGTCACGACTAACCATGGTTGATTTTGACCGATTGGTCAAGTGTGTAGGCGGGCCCACGATGATCGTGTTGACATGCTCTGGGATCTTTGAGTCTACATCTACACCCTCCATCTATACCTGCGAAGATGGATGGTTGAGACTGCTTTGCAACACATGTAATATGCCGCAAACCCTAATTTAGGGTTTTCTGTCCATAATGCTTGGTATGAACGGTTTCTTGGCAAGCTAGGCCAATGACCGACCATGCGGGGGTCGGTAGTGGGTATTCCATACACAGCTTGGGGGTGATGGAATTGATGCGGGGTCATCCAATCATGCTTATGGAGTTGGATGAATTTGCGATCATATCATATCCGGGGTGATATGGTCGGTCAGGATGCTCAATCGGCTAGTATAACACACCGAGAGGGCTCAATCGGGCTAGTATAACACACCGAGAGTCGGCACATGTACGGGTATTTCGTACATGGTTTCATTATAGTGCTTGGAGGTTCGTGTTACTAAAGTAAGAGTAACACTCGGTCGTCATGCCATACGATAATGAGTCTTGGAAATACAAGGCGATATGAAATTCACGAGGGAAGGGATTGTTGCCACATGCTCCAACACTGGAGGAATTTCATGTATTCACGAGAATGGGATTGTTGCTACATGCTCCATTCTTGGTGAATTAAGTGAGGGAGTATCCAACACTTATAAATGGCTTTATCTTTTACAAGATGTCAGCGCATGATTTTTTTTTCTGGTTTTTTACAATTTTAACCTCAAATGAAAACCCACCATCAACATTAAGTCCCCTGCCTAGCACATAATGGTTACACTATTGTGGGGTAGGCATAAGATGGTGATGATTTAAAGATAAAACTTTATGAGACAAAGTTAGATGTTACCAGGAGAGACGGGTCATCCCTGTCCTTGGAGTATGTCACGTTCAAAAGGCATCTAGGAGAGCATTCCCCTAGTATGATGTCGGTCTTGCATGCTTGATCGACCTTGCTATGTTTGCCGGTCGAGGGCCCACTCCTTGCTTGCTCCGTTTGAATATCGGTCTTGCGGATCGACCTTGTTATGCATGATTAGGTCGAGGGGCTATTGCGCTGCTTCGCTCGATCGTGGGGGCGTGCCTAATCGTGATTCTTTGCGCTGCTTCGTTTGTGGGGCTACTGCGCCTGTTTGATCGAACGTGGGATTGAATTTCGTGAACATGATTCCCATGACATAAGAGAACCGTGTTGTGCAAATAAATATGGTCCCGCCATATATGTGATAGACGCATTTATGTGTCTATTTTGGTCTCAATTATGTATATTGTTAGTACCTATTTTTGTACTTATTTTGGTATTTTATGTCTTTGTAGGTATTTTTGGAGAAATAAATATATGCGGAGAAATTGGCTCGAAAAGTGGTTTTTGCGCTCGTGGGAGAAAATTACTATTCGGACCCCTCATTTGGATAAGGGGCACCTCAATTACTAAGGGGCGACCACTTGCTATTCGCACCCCTGTACTGGATAAGGGGCAACCCATCTTCACCATTTAAACATGGATTTTGGCGGGAAGTTTTCCTTGCACCTGCGATATTTTCCAGAGCAGAATTGGACGTGGTTTGTTGAGACTCAATCGCTGAGTTGGATGTATTTGGGCCTGTTAAGGCTAGACAGGACGGATACATGTCTTAAACTCGAGAAAATAGGAATGAAACGTCACTTAAAAGGAAACAGGGGCGTGAAATATTCTCGGCTTTTCTGGGAAACTTTCAGAGAGATTTAGTCGGAGTTTTGAATGGATTTGGACCGGTATCTCTCTATAGAGTGAAAACAGGCTTGATACGTTGCTTGGATTCGAGAAAAAAGGAATTTCCAATGATTTTTTGTAAAACAGGGTTGTGAGATATATCGGGAATGAATTGCTTTATTTGGCAATTACAGTGGTGAAAGAAGAAAGATATCTTCTCTGTCAGATTTTTATCTACCTATTAAGAGAGTGTAGGAAGCTTACAAACATCCCAGAGACGCGTAAGAAGATTTGCAGGAGATATTCCCGAGACTTGGCAGCGAAGAAAAAAGATATTCCCGGGAAGATTTGATCGAGATTCTTGGCACCTGTTGGGTATATATAGGCAGCTGGGAGGCTGAGCAAAGGAGGTCGGAGAGTTTGGGGTGAAGCAGAGGCAGTAAATCAGGCTATAGAGCCGAGAAGAAGAAGTGCAGAGAAAGTTCACTGCTGCTGCTGAAGAAGAAGAACACGAAGAACATTGTACCAACAGAAGCCGTCGCAGAAGCAGTCTCAGAAACAACAACAGTGTCAACACACTATCGCTCTTCAGGCAGACTTAAATTCAACAGCAGAACCAAAGTACCGTAAAAAGGGCAGTCTTATTTCTTTTGTAACGGTGACGTCTGTAACACTATTACAGCGTTGCGAAATTCTGTTTTTCATATATATCTTCAATAAAAACACCTTTTGAGCCATGTTTCTATCTTTTGGGTGTGTTTTGAACATGAGGAGCTAAACCCCAGCGCTGGGATGACGGAGGAAGCCAAATTCACAATTGTTTGGTAACTATAATTGATTCTTATGACTTTTTGCATTGATTTTTAATTGATTTATGATTTTTATTGATTATTTGTGATTTTGTTTGATAGTGTATGCTTAGTCTAAGAACTCTTGATGCACTATGCTTACGATTTACATCTAATGCTTTATAAAATCTACTTTTGGCAAAGAAATAGAGTCTAGAAAAGAGCTAAAATTGTTATGAGTCATTATATGAATCAATTGATTGTGAAGTATGGTGGAATCCGAAGTCCCGATCCTCTCGATATTTGTGACATCTTTTGTATATACTTTTGTTATTAAGTCTTAAAATCAACCTCAACGAGTCCGAGCGAACGATACTCTACTTACCACAATTAAAAAGCGCAATCGAGTTTTTGGCGCTTAAGCGACGCGGACTTGTAAATAGGTTTAGGTTTTAGGTTTTGTATTTTTTTCTAAGTTTTGTATATATTTTATTTTTATTTAATTTTTTGTTCTATTTTACGTCTTTGGTATTTTTGTTTTTGTTGTGCAGGTTTTGCTTGAAACGGAAAGTGGAAAGTCGAACTTGCCAAAAAAAAAAAAAAAAAAAAAGGAGAAAACCGGAGATATTATTTTTGTTAGTTTTTTTTTTTAAATATTTCTTTTGGACTTGTATATATTGTTTGTTTATTTTTATATTATTTATTTATTAAAAAAAAAAAAAAAAAATTTTACACGTGCACACACCAATTGCATCGTCAGACTACCGATTTTAGGAAAACTCGTGGATTAGTAAGCTGAACCCGTGCCTTGGGCCTTATGGGAGTTACCAGCTGAAAGTCCACAAACCTCAGCCTCGTACCTTTGGGTATATTTTGCTGTGGTAACCTGAGCCTACCCATTTTAGTCGACCTTGCATTTGCATTTGCACAAAAATAATGTCGAACTGGTATTACAATAGCCAATACAATGAATATCCGACTGAATTTCAAAATGGACACTACTACTTTGACCACAGTGTGCATAGTGGTTGGGAACACCAACCTTTTCAAGGTTATGGTTCATATCATAGTGAGCCCAATTACTATTCGCACGCACACAGGTCATACGAGCAAGAAAATAAGGAATATTACAGTACTAGTTCCTCGTCTTTGGACGACTTAATTAAACAGTTGAAAACTAGTCCTTATTATGATCCTTCCGTTCCTACTCGTCCTATAGAAGAGTCTCTCAAACTCTTGGGTGCTCCTTCCGTTCCTACTCGTCCTATCGAAGAGTCCCTCAAGATTTTGGTTGAGAAAACTAGGGTTTTGAAGAACGAAAGAATTGCTCGGAATAATCTTGATTACCAATTTAGCCTTAAAAATGAGAATAGTTACTCACATGATCAAGATGACGAGGTTAGAATTGGTAACACTACTTGTTTAGAAAAGGTTCAACCATTTTCATGTTATGATGAGGATAGTGTTGATGAAGAATCTGAAATATGTAGGCAAAGTGATCAGGAATTTGTTACTCCAATTGAGCTTTATGATGATAATATTTCTAGTTCAAATCCAAATAATTTTAATAATTATTCACCTATTCAAAAGGACGAGGATTTGACTAGAGATACTCCCGTTTTAGACGATGTAGTATTTCCTTTTGATTACAAAGCCGATATTGGTTTAGAGGAACGAGTTTATTCTAAGAATAATATTTTAGAGTCTGCAGATTTAGAAACAACAGTCTTAGACGACGAAGATGAACTCGTAGAGCTTTTAAATATGTATGAGGATGTGTCACCTGAATATGACCTACAAGAAGCAATTGACCATTTTCAGGATTCGGATGATCTAGAAATTAGGGAAATTGTAGATAGTCTATCTAGAGACACCCAAAACTCTAAGTTTGGGGGTGATTATCATTCTCCACATGCCTTACCTTTAGCTCTTACAGAGATCCCTCACTTGGGACTTGATATATGTGCCTCAACCATTGTGCCAGATTGCCTTCATACTAGTTCTCTAGAACCTAATAATGTCCAGGAAAAAGTTCAGTTGTTAGAAACCCATCCTCTGGTTGATGTGGTTTACTCAGGCTATGATACCAAGATTGATTTTGTTTTCCCACCAAATATTTCTCAACCAATTGTGGGAACGTATATGTTTCAGATGAGTCAATTATTAAGTTCTGAGACTAAACCTAATTATTTTAGGAAAATAGAATTGACACATTTGCTTAAGAATGACCACCACTCTCATTATGGTCATCTGTGTAAGTCAAACCTGATTGACTTAAAGGATCCTCAATTATTCGAGTTATTATTATGTGCTTCTAAATTTTTCCAGACCTTAGAACCTGATATTTCGGATCTTACTTTTGAGGAGGTGCAACCTATGAAAATATTTTATTTAGACCCCTTTATTGAACCTGAACCTGAACCTGAACCACAACTAGATGTAGTTGTCTTAAACAGGAAACTAGGCAAGGGTGTGCTATGTTTATTCTTGGTTTGTTGCAGTTTCCTTTTATCTGTGATAACACTTTTTGATGCAGATGATCCACAGTTGTTCCGGTTATTACTATATGATATGAAGTGATTAATTCTTTCTTATGTCTGGCTGAAGACATTAAACTTAGCACTTCTTGGGAGGTAACCCATGCTCATGCAACACGGTAATATCTTTCATTAACTCTTTCGCTTTAAATGGTAACAGTTTCTCCTTGTTCATGCTTTTAATTTCATCTTTAGAACATTGAGGACAATGTTAGATTTAAGTTTGGGGGTATGGGAGAAACTTTTTAGTTGCATTGTTAAACTCCAGAGCCTAGAAATTTATGCTTATTAAGGATGGCACTAACCAATCTAAGTGGATGGAAGCATTTTGGTTGTAGGAGTTGAGGAACCAATCTGATTAGATGGAAACATCTAAAGAGTCTATTCATAAAAGCACGAGCTCGGGTGTTAGAAATAACATGGTAGTTTCACCATATCTCGTTGAGTCCTTTTCACTTCTGTTTTTATTTTGTTTTGTTTTTAAACTATGTTTCTCTAAGTGATTGGGTGGGGCTCACGATTCAAGTTGTTACCAATGCTAGGGTGAATTAGAGTGATTGAGTTACTAAAAAAAAAAAAAAAAAAAAAAGGGCTAGACCAATTAGACCAAACGGAATAAAATTAACACTTGGGAATAGCAATATGTGTGTGTTTTCCCTGTCTCCGTCGCCTAAACAAGCGTGGAATGCAGGATCCACGGGAACTATCATGTAATCTGCTGACAAGAAGCATGCGCTTGGATCCAAAAGATCTAATCATGCAGTTAAATAAAAAAAAAAAAAAAAAAAATATTAATGTTCAGTGAATAAATCGACCGCTGGTTCCCTTGTATATGCCAGTGTGTTGATATTAGTCAGACCAGTGTCTCAATCCATTAGGATAGGTTCATTTTGGCGGAGGCCTTCAGACAGATATGGGAAACATCGTTCACTTAGTAAACATCAAAACCATCTACGTTTTCTTTATCCATCTCATTATCTATCCATGTGATTAGTTTGACTCCGGGTATTGATGTCCATAGTGTGACTATCTGAGTAGAGCTCTGTGACTTATATATGAATTTTAGTATGCTTGAGTGCAAACTCGTGTACAGCAATTGGAATTTCGCATCAGGGTACTTCCTCCTGTAGTCAATAAGTATGCCAACCAAGGAGATTCTTTAGTGCCTTCCAAGGTTCTGCGTAAATAGCTAGGGCTTGGAGTAAAGGTTTTGTGGGTATATCTCTTGTAAACCCTCCCGAGACTATAACTCGGCCACTAGGGCCACCTAGGGGTTTAAAGGCTTATTGCATACGCTAAATGCAATCGACGATGCCTGCGACAGTGAGTTAGGATTTTATTTTGTAGATTTGATTTGCTCGGGACTAGCAAATAATAAGTTTGGGGGTATTTGATAGACGCATTTATGTGTCTATTTTGGTCTCAATTATGTATATTGTTAGTACCTATTTTTGTACTTATTTTGGTATTTTATGTCTTTGTAGGTATTTTTGGAGAAATAAATATATGCGGAGAAATTGGCTCGAAAAGTGGTTTTTGCGCTCGTGGGAGAAAATTACTATTCGGACCCCTCATTTGGATAAGGGGCACCTCAATTACTAAGGGCGACCACTTGCTATTCGCACCCCTGTCTGGATAAGGGGCAACCCATCTTCACCATTTAAACATGGATTTTGGCGGGAAATTTTCTTTGCACCTGCGATATCTTCCAGAGCAGGGTGGACGTGGTTTGTTGAGACTCAATCGGCCGAGTTGGATGTATTTGGGCTGTTAAGGCTAGACAGACGGATACATGTCTTAAACTCGAGAAAATAGGAATGAAACGTCACTTAAAAGGAAACAGGGCGTGAAATATTCTCGGCTTTTCGGGGAAACTTTTGAGGAGAGATTTAGTCGGAGTTTTGGATGGATTTGGACCGGTATCTCTCTATATAGTGAAAACAGGCTTGATACGCTGCTTGGATTCGAGAAAAAAAAGGAATTTCCAATGATTTTTGTAAAACAGGGTTGTGAGATATATCGGGAATGAATTGCTTTATTTGGCAATTACGGTGGTGAAAGAAGAAAGATATCTTTCTGTCAGATTTTTATCTACCTATTAAGAGAGTGTAGGAAGCTTACAAACATCCCGAGACGCGTAAGAAGATTTGCGTGGAGATATTCCCGAGACTTGGCGTGAAGAAAAAGATATTCCGGGAAGATTTGATCGAGATTCTTGGCTTTGTTGGGTATATAGGCGGTTGGGAGGCCGAGCAAAGGAGGTCGGAGAGTTTGGGGTGAAGCGGAGGCGATAAATCAGGCTATAGAGCCGAGAAGAAGAAGTGCGAGAGAAAGTTCACTATGCTAGCTGTGAAGAAGAAGAACACGAAGAACATTGTACCAACAGAAGCCGTCGCAGAAGCAGTCTCAGAAACAACAACAGTGTCAACACACTATCGCTCTTCAGGCAGACTTAAATTCAACAGCAGAACCAAAGTACCGTAAAAGGGCAGTCTTATTTCTTTTGTAACGGTGACGTCTGTAACACTATTACAGCGTTGCGAAATTCTGTTTTTCATATATATCTTCAATAAAAACACCTTTTGAGCCATGTTTCTATCTTTTGGGTGTGTTTTGAACATGAGGAGCTAAACCCCGTACTGGGATGACGGAGGAAGCCAAATTCACAATTGTTTGGTAACTATAATTGATTCTTATGACTTTTTGCATTGATTTTTAATTGATTTATGATTTTTATTGATTATTTGTGATTTTGTTTGATAGTGTATGCTTAGTCTAAGAACTCTTGATGCACTATGCTTACGATTTACATCTAATGCTTTATAAAATCTACTTTTGGCAAAGAAATAGAGTCTAGAAAAGAGCTAAAATTGTTATGAGTCATTATATGAATCAATTGATTGTGAAGTATGGTGGAATCCGAAGTCCCAGTCCTCTCGATATTTGTGACATCTTTTGTATATACTTTTGTTATTAAGTCTTAAAATCAACCTCAACGAGTCCGAGCGAACGATACTCTACTTACCACAATTAAAACTGCAATCAGTTTTTGGCGCCGCCGACGCGGACTTGTAAATAGGTTTAGGTTTTAGGTTTTGTATTTTTTTCTAAGTTTTGTATATATTTTATTTTTATTTAATTTTTGTTCTATTTTACGTCTTTGGTATTTTTGTTTTTGTTGTGCAGTTTTGCTTGAAACGGAAAGTGGAAAGTCGAACTTGCCAAAAAAAAAAAAAAAAAAAGGAGAAAATAGGAGATATTATTTTTGTTAGTTTTTTTTTTAAATATTTCTTTTGGACTTGTATATATTGTTTGTTTATTTTTATATTATTTATTTATTAAAAAAAAAAAAAAAAAAATTTTACACGTGCACACACCAATTGCATCGTCAGACTACCGATTTTAGGAAAACTCGTGGATTAGTAAGCTGAACCCGTGCCTTGGGCCTTATGGGAGTTACCAGCTGAAAGTCCACAAACCTCAGCCTCGTACCTTTGGGTATATTTTGCTGTGGTAACCCGAGCCTACCCATTTTAGTCGACCTTGCATTTGCATTTGCACAAAAATAATGTCGAACCGGTATTACAATAGCCAATACAATGAATATCCGATTGAATTTCAAAATGGACACTACTACTTTGACCACAAAGTGTGCATAGTGGTTGGGAACACCAACCTTTTCAAGGTTATGGTTCATATCATAGTGAGCCCAATTACTATTCGCACGCACACAGGTCATACGAGCAAGAAAATAAGGAATATTACAGTACTAGTTCCTCGTCTTTGGACGACTTAATTAAACAGTTGAAAACTAGTCCTTATTATGATCCTTCCGTTCCTACTCGTCCTATAGAAGAGTCTCTCAAACTCTTGGGTGCTCCTTCCGTTCCTACTCGTCCTATCGAAGAGTCCCTCAAGATTTTGGTTGAGAAAACTAGGGTTTTGAAGAACGAAAGAATTGCTCGGAATAATCTTGATTACCAATTTAGCCTTAAAAATGAGAATAGTTACTCACATGATCAAGATGACGAGGTTAGAATTGGTAACACTACTTGTTTAGAAAAGGTTCAACCATTTTCATGTTATGATGAGGATAGTGTTGATGAAGAATCTGAAATATGTAGGCAAAGTGATCAGGAATTTGTTACTCCAATTGAGCTTTATGATGATAATATTTCTAGTTCAAATCCAAATAATTTTAATAATTATTCACCTATTCAAAAGGACGAGGATTTGACTAGAGATACTCCGTTTTAGACGATGTAGTATTTCCTTTTGATTACAAAGCCGATATTGGTTTAGAGGAACGAGTTTATTCTAAGAATAATATTTTAGAGTCTACAGATTTAGAAACAACAAGTCTTAGACGACGAAGATGAACTCGTAGAGCTTTTAAATATGTATGAGGATGTGTCACTTTGAATATGACCTACAAGAAGCAATTGACCATTTTCAGGATTCGGATGATCTAGAAATTAGGGAAATTGTAGATAGTCTATCTAGAGACACCCAAAACTCTAAGTTTGGGGGTGATTATCATTCTCCACATGCCTTACCTTTAGCTCTTACAGAGATCCCTCACTTGGGACTTGATATATGTGCCTCAACCATTGTGCCAGATTGCCTTCATACTAGTTCTCTAGAACCTAATAATGTCCAGGAAAAGTTCAGTTGTTAGAAACCCATCCTCCGGTTGATGTGGTTTACTCGAGGCTATGATACCAAGATTGATTTTGTTTTCCCACCAAATATTTCTCAACCAATTGTGGGAACGTATATGTTTGGATGAGTCAATTATTAAGTTCTCGAGACTAAACCTAATTATTTTAGGAAAATAGAATTGACACATTTGCTTAAGAATGACCACCACTCTCATTATGGTCATCTGTGTAAGTCAAACCCGATTGACTTAAAGGATCCTCAATTATTGAGTTATTATTATGTGCTTCTAAATTTTTCCGGACCTTAGAACCCGATATTTCGGATCTTACTTTTGAGGAGGTGCAACCTATGAAAATATTTTATTTAGACCCCTTTATTGAACTGAACCTGAACCACAACTAGATGTAGTTGTCTTAAACAGGAAACTAGGCAAGGGTGTGCTATGTTTATTCTTGGTTTGTTGCAGTTTCCTTTTATCTGTGATAACACTTTTTGATGCAGATGATCCACAGTTGTTAGGTTATTACTATATGATATGAAGTGATTAATTCTTTCTTATGTCCGGCTGAAGACATTAAACTTAGCACTTCTTGGGAGGTAACCCATGCTCATGCAACACGGTAATATCTTTCATTAACTCTTTCGCTTTAAATGGTAACAGTTTCTCCTTGTTCATGCTTTTAATTTCATCTTTATAACATTGAGGACAATGTTAGATTTAAGTTTGGGGGTATGGGAGAAACTTTTTAGTTGCATTGTTAAACTCGAGCCTAGAAATTTATGCTTATTAAGGATGGCACTAACCAATCTAAGTGGATGGAAGCATTTTGGTTGTAGGAGTTGAGGAACCAATCTGATTAGATGGAAACATCTAAAGAGTCTATTCATAAAAGCACGAGCTCAGGTGTTAGAAATAACATGGTAGTTTCACCATATCTCGTTGAGTCCTTTTCACTTCTGTTTTTATTTTGTTTTGTTTTTAAACTATGTTTCTCTAGGTGATTGGGTGGGGCTCACGATTCAAGTTGTTACCAATGCTAGGGTGAATTAGAGTGATTGAGTTACTAAAAAAAAAAAAAAAAAAAAAAAAAAAAAAAGGCTAGACCAATTAGACCAAACGGAATAAAATTAACACTTGGGAATAGCAATATGTGTGTGTTTTCCCCTGTCTCCGTCGCCTAAACAAGCGTGGAATGCGGGATCCACGGGAACTATCATGTAATCTGCTGACAAGAAGCATGCGCTTGGATCCAAAAGATCTAATCATGCAGTTAAAAAAAAAAAAAAAAAAAAAAAAAAAAAAAAAAAAAAAGTGAATAAATCGACCGCTGGTTCCCTTGTATATGCCAGTGTGTTGATATTAGTCAGACCAGTGTCTCAATCCATTAGGATAGGTTCATTTTGGCGGAGGCCTTCAGACAGATATGGGAAACATCGTTCACTTAGTAAACATCAAAACCATCTACGTTTTTCTTTATCCATCTCATTATCTATCCATGTGATTAGTTTGACTCCGGGTATTGATGTCCATAGTGTGACTATCTGAGTAGAGCTCTGTGACTTATATATGAATTTTAGTATGCTTGAGTGCAAACTCGTGTACAGCAATTGGAATTTCGCATCAGGGTACTTCCTCCTGTAGTCAATAAGTATGCCAACCAAGGAGATTCTTTAGTGCCTTCCAAGGTTCTGCGTAAATAGCTAGGGTCTGGAGTAAAGGTTTTGTGGGTATATCTCTTGTAAACCCTCCCGAGACTATAACTCGGCCACTAGGGCCACCTAGGGTTTAAAGGCTTATTGCATACGCTAAATGCAATCGACGATGCCTCATGACAGTGAGTTAGGATTTTATTTTGTAGATTTGATTTGCTCGGGACTAGCAAATAATAAGTTTGGGGGTATTTGATAGACGCATTTATGTGTCTATTTTGGTCTCAATTATGTATATTGTTAGTACCTATTTTTGTACTTATTTTGGTATTTTATGTCTTTGTAGGTATTTTTGGAGAAATAAATATATGCGGAGAAATTGGCTCGAAAAGTGGTTTTTGCGCTCGTGGGAGAAAATTACTATTCGGACCCCTCATTTGGATAAGGGGCACCTCAATTACTAAGGGGCGACCACTTGCTATTCGCACCCCTGTACTGGATAAGGGGCAACCCATCTTCACCATTTAAACATGGATTTTGGCGGGAAATTTTCCTTGCACCTGCGATATCTTCCAGAGCAGAATTGGACGTGGTTTGTTGAGACTCAATCGCTGAGTTGGATGTATTTGGGCCTGTTAAGGCTAGACAGGACGGATACATGTCTTAAACTCGAGAAAATAGGAATGAAACGTCACTTAAAAGGAAACAGGGGCGTGAAATATTCTCGGCTTTTCTGGGAAACTTTCAGAGAGATTTAGTCGGAGTTTTGAATGGATTTGGACCGGTATCTCTCTATAGAGTGAAAACAGGCTTGATACGCTGCTTGGATTCGAGAAAAAAGGAATTTCCAATGATTTTTTGTAAAACAGGGTTGTGAGATATATCGGGAATGAATTGCTTTATTTGGCAATTACAGTGGTGAAAGAAGAAAGATATCTTCTCTGTCAGATTTTTATCTACCTATTAAGAGAGTGTAGGAAGCTTACAAACATCCCAGAGACCCGTAAGAAGATTTGCAGGAGATATTCCCGAGACTTGGCAGCGAAGAAAAAAAGATATTCCCGGGAAGATTTGATCGAGATTCTTGGCACCTGTTGGGTATATATAGGCAGCTGGGAGGTCGAGCAAAGGGGTCGGAGAGTTTGGGGTGAAGCAGAGGCAGTAAATCAGGCTATAGAGCCGAGAAGAAGAAGTGCAGAGAAAGTTCACTGCTGCTGCTGAAGAAGAAGAACACGAAGAACATTGTACCAACAGAAGCCGTCGCAGAAGCAGTCTCAGAAACAACAACAGTGTTAACACACTATCGCTCTTCAGGCAGACTTAAATTCAACAGCAGAACCAAAGTACCGTAAACAGGGCAGTCTTATTTCTTTTGTAACGGTGACGTCTGTAACACTATTACAGCGTTGCGAAATTCTGTTTTCATATATTTCTTCAATAAAAACACCTTTTGAGCCATGTTTCTATCTTTTGAGTGTGTTTTGAACATGAGGAGCTAAACCCCAGCGCTGGGATGACGGAGGAAGCCAAATTCACAATTGTTTGGTAACTATAATTGATTCTTATGACTTTTTGCATTGATTTTTAATTGATTTATGATTTTTATTGATTATTTGTGATTTTGTTTGATAGTGTATGCTTAGTCTAAGAACTCTTGATGCACTATGCTTACGATTTACATCTAATGCTTTATAAAATCTACTTTTGGCAAAGAAATAGAGTCTAGAAAAGAGCTAAAATTGTTATGAGTCATTATATGAATCAATTGATTGTGAAGTATGGTGGAATCCAAGTCCCGATCCTCTCGATATTTGTGACATCTTTTGTATATACTTTTGTTATTAAGTCTTAAAATCAACCTCAACGAGTCCGAGCGAACGATACTCTACTTACCACAATTAAAACTGCAATCAATATGCTTGATTGAACGTGGGTCCATATCGTGTATGCTTGACTGAATGTCACCTTTATACCAGCCTCGTGCCCTTGACCAATACCGGTCTTGAAACTTAACCAATACCGGACTTGTGACTTGATCAATACCAGACTTAAAGCTTGAGAAATACCAGACTTGAAGCTTGAGCAATACCGGACTTGTGACTCGATCAAAACCGGACTTGAAACTTCAGTGATACCTGTGACTTGATCAATACCGGTCTTGAGACTTGATCAACACCGGACTTGCGACTTGATCAACACCGGTGTTTGGACCCAATACTAGCCTTGTGTACTCCAAAGTGAATGCGTGTTCTGTCGTGTGTGACTACACATCTCACGCGTTTTTTTACAAGTACTGCTCCTGTCTTTTATTGTAGAATGAAGAAAAGAACTCATGTTGAGATGTCTTCTGGGGATAATGCTAGTGCCAAGTCAGGAGGTGTTGAAAGCTTCAAAGATATGCCGAACATTGATGATGAGTTGTTCATCGCGCCCTTGAAAATATCCGTACCACAGGATAACCCTCCTCCTATCGACTTGGGGTTTTCATGCTCCGCCGGGTCCTCATGAAGGATGGATGAGACGTATGTTGAGCAATGAGTACATCAAAGATAACTTGACCGGAGCGCAGATTATTGATGTAGCTTGAGTGTTGAAACGGCTCGAGAGGATGTTAAAGTGGTTCTTTGGTGCGAACGTTGAGGTGGATCCTGGAGAGAGTGTTGAAGAAGGATTCTCAAGCGAACTTGGGTCCGGAGAGAGCGTTGAGGCGGCTCTTGAATAGACCATTGAAGCAGCTTACGCTAGAGGGAGCGTTGAAGTGTTTCCCTCTTGATTCGATTTACCCTTGCGAATTCCATGCTTCTTGACTGACCATCTCTCTCATTTTGAAGAATTCCTTGATCGACGGTGAAGGAACTTCATGCCGAGCCTCGATCCCCAAGCGTGGTTTACATGGTTTGTTCGTAGTGGTTGTTGTCGAGCCGGATATGGAATATTTTGGACATTGTTTCATCATTATGGGATTCGTGTATGTGGTAACCGGAGTTGGAGTTGACGGACGCGCAGGATGTTGTATCTCGGTGGTTTCCCTCTTCGCTTGAGGAACCGCTTATAGAAGGGTGAAGGTTGTATCACTGTTGGTGAGATATATGCCCCTACAAACATTATGAGGCTCTTCATTACGGCAGCTGTTTCTTTATATCGGGGCATATGAGCGTTCACGGCTCAGAGGATGACCAAAAGCGCGGATTCTCCAACATAGCATGATAGACATGTACCAATGTCTGATAAAGTAACTCGCCCTGGTCTTGCTCGATATGACGCGTGGACATCGTTATCTTCTTGAGGCTGCTCCCTTGAGGTATTGGCTCCAGTGGAAGATTGTCGTCATAGAGCGTTGATACGTTGCACCGGTATTATTTAAACCAAATGGCAGTACGGTATAATAAAAATTTCCGAGAGGAGTTCGAAAAGCTATCTTACTTGCATCATGCTCGTATATCCTTATCTGGTTGTAGCCGCTACATCCATCCATGGAGGAGAACATGCCGTGTCCGCTGGTTTCATCTACTAACATGTCGATGTTAGGTAGATGAGGATCGTTTTGGAGCAACACCACGTTAAAGTCTCTCAAGTCTATGCAGCTTTGATCTATCCATTTTCCTCATGTCTGAACTACAACTGTTTAACCGACTTGGATACAGGTATGACATGTAGATGATGGGTGACCAATTTTCATCTAAATCCGGCATTTTTTCATATCTCCAAGTGAATATGTCCTGGTACTCTTTGAGAAGTTCCGCGAGCTTCGTGCGTTTATCCGTACACAAGGTTGAGCTGATGGAGATAGGCCTAGGAGATTCCTCAATGATTTCAATCTCATCAGTTATGGAGTTGGTGCCATCTTGCAGCTGTTGTGGAGCATCTAGCACTTGTTCTTGTGGTTCGTTGCTGTTGTAGCATTCCATTGGGTGGAGAGACTGGGTAACAGTCTCCTCTGCTAATTGATAATGGCAGTGTCGGTATACCGTTTTCCCATTCTGGTCATGTATCGCCACAAAAGTTCGTTCCCTCTTCGTGTGAACATTGGTCGTGGCTTTACAAGATGGAGAAGAATACTTCGTCAGCAAAGATGCATCGTTGGTTTTAGCCCTCAATGATGCAAGCCGGTCTTCTTCATGAATTTACGCCCATGTGGGGAGTGGGACGTAATGAACTTGTATGATTCTTTCCGCGGAGATTCTCCTGTATGTGCTGGTTTGGTTTCCTCGAAGTCCGTCATTGTGGTAGGATTCCGTACGACCTTGCCTGGGAGAACCTTGGATGTCCTGAGAGTCTTGAGAGTAATCACATTCGAAGACGCTCCTGTGAACTTCCTCTGGTTGATTGCAGCAAAATGTCTCCGTGCGCTGATTCTTCGAGAGGTGTGAAAGTTCGCATAAACTTTCCACTAGAGAAAACGCTTCCCGATCCACCGGCCTCTGGTTCATAGTGAAACTATTGACTTGACTTGAGGAGGATCGTTGTGAGGATCAGTCCCGGTGTAGGAGTCTCCATGACAGACCGCTCATATCGATGTCGCTTCTTTGATCAGGTCCATGAAGGTCCGCGCCGCTGAAGTACCTTCTCCGGTGCGTTGAATGCGTTCATTTTTTTGCTCCAGGGGCTGTCACGGCTCTTGTGGAAGATCATTTAATGTCTTAAGAAAAGTGAGTACCTCTTTCTGAGTTGCGGCCATATCCGTTTGAGTCTTAGCAAGAACTTCCTGCTTCTCCATCAAGTCTGCAATGGTAATGGGGATGGTCCTCCTCTCGTCCCTCCAGGCTCCTCATCCCGATGAAGGAGTGGAAGTTGTTGCTCTGGTGACTACGGAGGTGTTACACTTGATGAGATGCCGGGATTTGCGGCTGCTCCGGCTCTCAGTGATGGGAGGTGTTGTAATATCACTCTTGAGTGATCGAATTGAACGTTCCCATCCTCTCGTACTCACGTGTCCCTTGATTGATCTCTCCTTCCTCAAGCATTTCTTCACTTAGTTGAAAGGTCGATGCGGATTGAAGCAGTCTTAGGGCTTCGACAAGGGTCTTGAGACATAAATCTTCCAGCGAGGGATCCGTAAGCTGCAGGCTCCATTTCTTTATCTCGGTAGACGTTGTGGTACCCCGGACAAGTCTTTTCCTGCGTGGAGTTGCCTCGAGTCTTCGTCTATTTGGACCATGTTGTTCGTCTTTCTTGAGTCTCCTGCGGTTGCGCGTTCTTTTTGCCTCTCCACCGGTAAAGGTGTGACTCATGACTAAGGATTCAGCATTTCTTGCACTGCTTGAGTAGATGCGTGCCGACCCTTCTTGTAATTGTGCTGCTATATCATTCAAAAGGCGGAATATCTCGCTCTGTCTTCTAGTGATACCGGCTTGATTTTCCAAGACATCCTCCAGCATTCTAGCTACACTTCCCATGATATCTGAACCACCTGTGGTCTCCTGGTGAGGATACATCGCGAGATGAAAACTGAAAAATTGAGGATTCAATTTTTTGCAACCGATAGATCAACCTCCCACTGTGGTCGCCAATTGTTTATGGGTGAAAACTATTCTGCGAGAATTTGGTAATTTGGGGTGTGGATGAGGAATGAATTTAAACCTTAAACAAATGCTTTGCGCGGTGAGTGCTTGTAGATTCGAGAGATCAATCTGTGCAAGTCCGGCCTAAACCAAGAAATGGCCGTTCCAGACTTGTTTCGGTCACAAAGTGAAGGAGATGGGGTTGATCTTAGGGAGGGAAGCGAAGAAGGTGTTGAGATCGTGAAGGTGTTGGCTTGCTTATGACTTGTAACAGAAAGGTGAGCAGGATTGTGATTGATGCAAGCAAGCTCTGGGTGTTTGAATACGTTTTGTATTAACACTTGGTTTTCTGTCTTGTCTGGACTTGTCTTGTTGTTTGAAATAGGGCAGAGAACCTATTTATACAAGTCATTGAGCCTTATTCACGTCTCTCGTGGGAAGTGGAGGAAGTGGAGTGATGGAGTAGTGGAGTTGTGCGTTGGTGGTGATGCACGACCAGCCTTGCCCACTTCTCCTGTTCATCTCTAACCGTCCATGACTTCCTAACACGTTCTTGTGATGGCGCGTTGCACGCCGTAAACCGCCAGGAGACCAATACCCCAAAGTATGTATCCCCCGGTTTGTGACATGATTGATGTCGGAATGTGTGGATCGTGGATCCACGAAAGATAGCATGTAATTTGAATTGAATAACTGCGTTATTCGGGGAAGTCGATACTTGTGAAGTATCGTGTGTATTTTGTGCGAGTCTTGCATAATGGTGTGGTAAAGTGATGGGTAATGACGCCTCACTAACCAATTAACTCCGACCAGGGGTTGTATAACCAAGTTTGGTGAAGTTGGACGGATGAGATGATCTTTGAGACACTCATCTGCGGCCCAGATTAATGAATATTAGGGTTTTTGAAGAGGTCCACAAGCATAACTCTTGACTTGGTCGAAACCAAGCATGGAAAGGGATTTGGAGAGGACCAGACCAGGGCATGTGTGTAGACAGTATGCCAGTGTGCACGTCCATACCTCACTGTCCCATGAAGGCGCGATCTAGGCCACTCAATTTGACCGGTAAAGTTGAGTGGTTGAGATCGGTTTGCGGCAGAAATTCATTGCCGCAAAGGAGTTGGAAACCGCGTGACATCCCTAGTTTGGGCACGCGTTTCAAGACGACCCATCTTGGCCGGTCTTGGTCGATCATACCAGCGTGTAGGTGGTAGGCTGGTGTTCACACCTATACCTGACTATCCCATGAAAACGTGATCTAAGCCCCTCAAATCATCCGGTGAAGTTGAGCGGTCGAGATCAGTTTTTGGTTTGGGAGGCGTGGCCATGCTAGTTTGGACGCACGTTTTGGATTAACCAGGCATGATATGCCTTGGCCGAACACATGAGGAGGCGAGATGGGCCCACGGTGGTCATGCTGGTATGACCGCCCCGCTTAATCTAATCTGTGACCCTCCATTCGTGTAGGAGAAGATGGACGCGCGTGATGGCTTGAAACCCTAATTTTGGCTTTCAAAGCCGTGCGCCATCTCTTGTTTGGGTGACAATTTTGTCACGACCAACCATGGTTGGTTTTGACCGATTGGTCAAGTGTGTAGGCGGGCCCACGATGATCGTGTTGACATGCTCGGGGCTCTTTGAGTCTACATCTACACCCTCCATCTATACCTGCGAAGATGGATGGTTGAGACTGCTTTGCAACATATGTAATATGTCGCAAACCCTAATTTAGGGTTTTCCGTCCATAATGCTTGGTATGAACGGTTTCTTGGCAAGCTAGGCCAATGACCGACCATGCGGGGTCGGCCGTGGGTATTCCATACCGCTTGGGGGTGATGGAATTGATCTGGGGTCATCCAATCATGCTTATGGAGTTGGATGACTGCGATCGAATCATATGGGACCGATATGGTCGGTGGGATGCTCAATCGGGCTAGTATACACACCGAGAGGGGCTCAATCGGGCTAGTATAACACACCGAGAGTCACTGTACGGGTATTTCGTACATGGTTTCATTATAGTGCTTGGAGGTTTGTGTTACTCCGTAAGAGTAACACTCGGTCGTCATGCCACACCGATAATGAGTCTTGGAAATACAAGGCTGATATGAAATTCACGAGGAAGGGATTGTTGCCACATTCTCCAACCTGGAGGAATTTCATGTATTCACGAGAATGGGATTGTTGCTACATGCTCCATTCTTGGTGAATTAAGTGAGGGAGTATCCAACACTTATAAATGGCTTTATCTTTTACAAGATGTCAGCGCATGATTTTTTTTCTGGTTTTTTACAATTTTAACCTCAAATGAAAACCCACCATCAACACTACTTTCAAAAGAAATTTCAATATCAAGAATTCATTATTGATGAATCTTTATTGGAAGTAATACCTAAGATTATTACAGAAGATGATCAAGTTATGTTAGAAGCTACTCCAAATGCGAGATGAAATCAAGAAAGCTGTTTTTGATATGAATGCGAGAAAGTGCTCTGGTCGGGCAGTTTTCGGGTATCTTCTATAAAACATCTTTGGCATATTATACAAGATGACTTTATAAATGCAATTGGTATTCTTTGGGGAGGAATACATACTAAGAGGTCTAAATTCTAATTTCCTTATATTATTACCCAAAACTCAAAATGCCAAGAAGCCCAGTCAATTCAGGCCTATTGGTTTAAGCAATTTTAGCTTCAAAGTGTTCACTAAGATCATATCTACAAGATTGAATGGTTTTATGGGTAAATTAGTCTCTCCTCAGCAAGCTGCATACATTAAAGGGAGAAGCATACATGAACAGGTGATGATGGCATCTGAGTTAGTCAATTAAATGAAGCATACAAGAAGATGAGGAAATGTAGGGCTTAAATTAGACATTTCACAAGCTTATGATTCAGTAAATTGGAATTTTTTATTTCAAGTCCTTCAAAGGTATGGTTTTTCTGCCACATGGTGTGAATGGTTAAAAACTTTATTCTCTTCAGCCAAATTATCAGTTATGGTTAATGGTGGTCCTCAAGATTCTTTCTCAACGGAGAGAGGGTTGAAGCAGGGTGATCCACTTTCTCCTATTTTATTTATACTCATGGAAGAAATTCTGAGTAGAGGATTAACCAATTTGGTGGAAAAGGGTAAATTACAACCAATGTTAATCAGAAAAGGTAGTTATCCTACCCATATTTTCTTTGCAGATGATGTTTTCATCTTCTGTAATGGTTCAAAAAGAAGTTTGGAAGCTCTTCTTACATTACTCAAAGGATATCAAGAAAGTTTAGGTCAACTAATCAACAAGCAGAAAATTAAATATTTTGTGGATGGTTGTAATCCATCGAGGAAAGCTCAAATATGAAATGTTATGCAAATGGATCTTACATCTTTCCCTGACAAATACTTGGGAGTTATTCTGAAACCTGGAAGAGTCAAAAGTGTTACAGTTTGGCCAATGGTGGAGATGATGCAAAAACAATTAGCTTCATGGAAAGGTAAATTACTATCCTTTCATGATAAATTAATCCTCATTAAATCTGTTCTGAGTAGCATACCACTGTACAGCATGGCTGTATATAGATGGCCAAAATTAGTAATCAAAGTGTGTGAAAAAATAATTAGAAACTTTCTGTGGATTGGTGATAGTGAAGTAAGGAAATATGAAACTTTGAACTGGAATAAAGTGTGCACTCCATACAATGAAGGTGGCTTGGGTATTAGAAGATTAGAAGTGATTAATAAGGCCTTACTAATGAAAATGATGTGGAAGTTACTTAATTCAAAAGAAGATTGGTCTCAGTTTTTTGCAGCCAAATATAAAGATAAAAATGGACAATGGATAGATCAGTGGAAACTATCTTCTGTATGGCCAGGATTAAAATGGGCATGGCAAGAATTGAAATTATACTTAAGATGGAATATTGGTAATGGAAGTAACATATCATTGTGGTTTGATTCATGGATAGGAGAAGGTCCTTTAATTGATACAATTGGGTACTATGATACAGTTAAAGAAAATTTACACATGAAGGTGAAAGACTTATTAGTAAATGGAGAATGGCAAATACCAAGTCAGTAACAAAATCTTATTACTTCTGCATTGCCATGAGTCAGTGGAGGAAATGATATTCTTGTATGGATTGGAAATACAAAGGGAGTTTTCTCTACAAGTGTTGCAGTTGAAAAAATTAGACACAAGGAACCAATAATACACTGGCCTTCAAAAATATGGAAATCATTTATGTATCCAGGAATTGCCAGCAATATTTGGAAAATCCAGCATGAAGTATATATGGATGATGTTAAGATGATAAGTAAGGGATATTCACTAGCTTCAATGTGTTGTATCTGCAGGCAAGAGCAAGATAGTATGAACAATCTTCTTTGGTTCTGCACATTCAATATCAGTATATGGCACTGGTTAGTAAACATCTTCTCCTTTCCATTACCAACTTCATTTAATGATATTCTGAAATTTACAAAACAGAAAAGTCATATTGTTAAAGAAGTTTGGCTTACAGCAGCATGTGCCACCATCAGAGAACTATGGTTTTCTAAAAACAAATTGTTTCATGAAAATGTACATCCCAATTTGGAAGCTTTTAAGAAAAGAATTATGCAACTTGTTTTTTATGGAGGTTACAGAATGACAGGAACTACTAGATGGGGGCAGAACTATGATTCAATGGTTCTTAATATTTTCAAGTTAGGTCAAAGAGATATTAAGTTCAAGACTATGATGTAATGTCAATGGAGTAATCCTAATTGTGGTTATGTTCTGTTCTGCTGCAATGGTACTACAATTGGTGAACCAGTAAAGTCAAAGTTGTGGTATTATGGCCGAAATCATGAGAGTCATGTCATTAGTTCTGTTTCAGGGGGAATAGGAGTAGCTACAAAATATATAACAGATGCAATTTCCATTGTGTGGGATGTTGAATGGGCAATAAAGATGAAATGTAGCAGAATCATCATTAGAGCTAACTCTAAAACAATAATTGATGATTTCAAAAAGATAGAGCACCATGGTCTTTACTTCCAAGATGGTTAAAAGTTATAAATGTGTTATCCGAAGTCCAATATGAGCACTTTGCTACAAAGAAGTTAACTTTTCAATTTCTTTGAGCTAGCAAAAAAAAGGTGCAAGACTTGATCCAAGTGAAGTAATAATTCATAAAGGAAGAACAGCTTCTCAGGTTTCAATAGAAATGCCTCATAAGAAGTACTATAGATTATGTTAGCTTGAAATCTTCTGAAAAAAATATTGTAGATGTTCCTTAGCTTTTCTATTTTTTGCATTCTCAAATTTTGTAATTCCTTGAGTTTTTCTTATTAATAAAAAGTGTGATTCAGCAAAAAAAAAAAAAAAACTTCTGGGTATTCAATTAGGATTTATAATGAATCATTAAATATCCATAATATTCAATTTGGATTGTTTTAGATTCCACAAATATCCTAGGTATTCAATTCATTTAAGATTTTTTAGGATAGTTAGTGGCCAGGATATATATGGATTCTTATGGATATTTGTAGGCAAAATATGCATGTTATGATCTCATATCAATCTCAACCCACACCACTAGAGTTTCATGGATTCTTATGGACAATTTTTTAATTTTTAATTTTTTATCGCATTATGTTATGTTTTTCCACCGCCACCGCACACCACCGCCAACCACCACCACCAACAACGACCACTACCACCCACCACTAATAACAACCACCACTGACCACCTTCATCGACCACCAACCACCACCACCGAAATTACCACCAACCACCATCACTGCCACCTTCACGCACCATCACCCACCACCTCAACTTATGGATGAGTTTTTTTTTTTTTTAAAAAAAAGGAAACATGATACAATTGAATATAAATCTAAACTAATCCTAATTTAATCAATTATAATCCAAAAGTATATATCTATAAGTATCTATAAGATTCTTTTAAGAAACATTATAAATCCACTAGATTCAAGTAAACTAATATCTGTATTTATCCATAAAAATCCTGATCTAATACACCCCTATAAAAGTAAATAGGTCGATTAATAGTGGGACAGAGGGAGTATCGCTGATAAGGACCCAACTGTGTTACTAGCACCCTCATTAGGAATAGGGGCTTCCACATTCATATTAACAGCACCATCATTTTCTTCAGGGGCAGCCACAACTTCATAATCCTCTTCTTGTTCCGGACTCCAAATTTCATATTCTTCTGCTGACATAGAATCAAGTTGTAGTTGGAGTGCAACTTGTTTGCAGGTATCATCTAAGTGATCTATAAAGTTTTAAAACTTGGTGTACTAAATTTTGGCTAGGTTAGTGGACGCTCGACTGAATGCTACAAATTCTATCGACTAGTGGGTCACTCAAGCAGCACGACAGCAAAAATACTGTCCGGTTTTGAATTATTATATTTTTGCCTCTCTGGTGCAAGTGATTGTCGAAAGATTTGGTATCATCAACTTTGTATACTCCTGGTGATATTATTACTCGTAGATATGTGATACGGCAAGTATACAGTATATCATGGTGGTAGGTAATTTCGCTGGCCCTTCACATCTATGGCAAAATCACCTTTGAGAGGAAACCAAATCAAATTTCTGGCAAGGAAAAAAAAAGAAAAGACAAAACTGCAGCTAGAAATTTTTGGAACATATGGAAAATTGCAAGATAGTATATTTTGCAAACGCAGTATATTATAGAATTTTTTTATATTGGCAGAAAGAATCCTAATAATATCCCAATATCTCTCGATTCTCTCCTCTTATATGTAGAAAGAATCCAAATAGTATCCCGATATCTCTCATCTTAAATGGTAAAAATACAATGTATTTATTTTTCCACTCCTGAATCCCGAATATATATTGTGCATGTAGGTGCAAAACTGCCTCACGCATCTTCTAAGTTTTAGGTCTATAAACTTTTGGTAACCTCTGGATAATGGGTGGTGTTTTAAAGATCCGGAGCAGCAACAATGTCAAAACTGCTCTCAGTTTTATGTTCGTGTTTTTGGTATTGGTGCAGAATTGCTCATCAGAGGTCCTTAAATATTCTCATGTGCATATAGTTAATGATTTGGGTGAAAATATAGATCTCAAAATGCACTGCAAAGACAAGAACGAGTTTCTTGGTGATAGAGTGGTCCATCATAAAGAAGACTACAATTGGCAGTTTGTTGGAGATGCTTTTGGTAGAAAACTATATTGGTGCTGGATGACATGGTACGACAGTTCAGCTGGGCACTGGGTTGTAGGAGATTTCGAGTTCTACAACGCCAAATATTACTGGCCTATATGCCGTCTTAATTGCGAGTGGTCTGTGCGTAAAGATGGAGTCTATCGTTATAGTCATCAATCAAAACCATGGGGCTGGGAAAAGATATATACATGGTGAGCTTTATCATTAGACAAGCTCGACAAGCTCCTAACCTGGGATATATATTAGCAATAAGTGTGGCATCTTAATTTATTTCTTTTGTTTTTGTGTTTCTGTACGGTTCATGATCTATGGATAATTTTATTGTTTTTGTGCTTCATCATTGGATACTTATAAATATCACAACATTTCCCTTAGGAACAACTTATTTACTAAGGGCCATTCCCATGGTAATGGGTAAAGGAAAATATTTACTTAACTTGTCCACTATGGAAAATCTGTGCGAGATGAACAAATTTGATTATTAGGGTCCCAAAATTTGTTTCGGTTGTAGAAGAGTGATCCGCTGCCGGTGAGAGCTCCTCGCTTACGTACCCATTAATCCAACCTTCTTCCCAACCCTATTTTCTCTTTCGCTTCCTCTCTCTCTTCCCCTCTCTTTGTTTTCCTTACCGTTTCTTCTCCATTCTCTTTTTTTATCTGCTTGGCTATTAATTCTTTCTTTTTGTTGCTTTTTTATCAATCTTGGTATAGGGCGGCATGATTTAGTAGAGGGGCGGCATTCTAATAGGACAAAAAGGGTCATTACATGATCATTCAAGGTGTCCCTTATAAAAAAAACTGGAAATGACAAATTAACCTTGATTATTGATAACCTAGTTTAGTGATGATAATCAAGTTTAGTGTTAATGATTAATTTCACTTATATTAACTCAAAATCAAAACCAAAATCGATTTTTAGAGTTATTTTAAAAAAAATAAATAGAGGAGAAGGTCAATCTCAATCAATTGAAGAAATTAACCAATAAATGAAGAACCAGGGAACGAAAATGACTAGGATATACTTCTAAATTAGTCCCAACTAGCTTTTTGTTGCTCAAAGTTATCTAAAGTACGTGAAAAAAAATTCAATTTATTTACATTTTCAGAGCTAATTACGGTTGGAATTTTGCTCATAACCAATCAATCAAATCGAAGTTACTTTTAGAGTAAAAAGATGAACTACCAACCGTGAATCGGTTAAATTTGAAGAAAACCCAATCGTAAAATCAGTCCACGGTTGGTAACTAAATGCTCGATATTTAACCAGTAACTCGATTCATTTTGCTCTGTTGGTAACTAAATGCTCGATATTTGAAGAAAACCCAAGTAAAATCGATCACGGTTCGATTCGGTTGGTAACTAAATGCTCGATACCAACCGAAACTCAGTTACGGTTGGTAACTAAATGCTCGATGCCAACCGTAACTGAGTTACGGTTCGTAAACTAAAATAGTTACCAACCGTAACTGAAGAAAATTCTCAGATATAAGAACATACGGTTGGTAATTGAACTATTACCAACCGTATTAACATCAAAATCTCTAGTTATGGTTCGTAATTGAGTTAAAATCAACCGTAACTCGTAGAAACCCAGAAATTTCAATTTCAATTTTCATACAAAACCCTAATTTTTGATACAAAATTAACTTAAATCCAACACGATAAACTAAACCCTAACTGGGTTTTTCCAAACATTTTTCAAATCGCCGATTAATCGAAGACGATGAAATTTTCGGTTTTAATGGAGGTTACGGTTGATGGAGGAGAAGAGAAGATGAAGAACAAGATGAAAAAAAAAACTGATTTGATTTTTTCTGATTCATTAGGTTTAAAAAAAATTGATTTGATTTTGGTTGATTTAAGGTGAAAAGGGTAATCTAATCAATTTACATCCCCTTTAGGACATCGCCTAACTAACTAAAGGGACATTCCTATCACAGTGCTGCCCCTCTACTAAACCATGCCGCCCCTATACCAAGATTGTTTTTTATATCGTTGGTGAAACTTTTGGTGACCCTAATATTACTCTCTCTTTTATATGTTCTTCACTGTCTCATTCTCCCTCTATTCTCATTCCCTCACTTTTTGTTCCTGCAATTTCTTCTTCGTTTATAATTTGATTGATATGTTTTGTTTTATTTTGCAGATACCGGTTTGAAATCATCGAAAAGAAAAGAACGCGAAATTGGGGGATAAAAAAAGGAATTGGGGATATAGGAAAAGGACAAAAATCGGATCCAAATATAAAATCAAGGTCACCCCTTATCTCAGTATTAATACCTAATCTACCCCTCACTAGTCAGGATTAGTATTAATAATAATTAGTAAAACCATAAGATTTTTGATAAATGATTAGTGTGTGCTTTTATTTGAATTTGGGTGAGTGAGGTGAGAGTAGAAGGAGAGAAAATGTATTTGAGAGGGAACTTTTTTGGGGGAAAATGTAGGATGATTGTGAAGAGAGAATTGCTGCTGAGAGGTTGAAAATTTGATTTTTTTTCTTTAAATCCACCATTTTGGTAGCTACAAAAGCTAGGTACCGGCATGGACGTGGTATGAATACAATGTCGGAACCATTCGTACCGGCATGGTATTCATACCATGTACCATGCCGGCACCGAGCTTACCCCCCATTTTGATTCAAGCCGACATAGTATTCAACCCAAAAACTATGCCGGTACATAAGTTATTTTTTTCAGAACGCTATGCAGGGGTCTGGGGGGTCGTAGCCCCTCCCGGCTGTGTTCGAAATTCAAAACGTATTCCGTTTTGAATTTTTCTGGGTTTTCGATCCCTTTTTAGGCACAAATAGTTAATTCTCGAGCGAGTGCATCGCCACCGTATGGTAGGTTGCTTGAATTTCTTTTAGGCACATGATGTAAAGTATCTAGAAACTTAAATATTTTTTCCACTTGACTACCTAAGCATTGATAGATTTCTATCGAGCATGCCGATATTTAGTTACGACATTGAATGTTAGTTATCAGCATGCCGCACCGATTCCAAGCATGGTCTTCATCAATTAGGCATGGTCTTCATCACTTGGCGATGTAAAAAAATATTCCGTTTTGAATTTTTTCGGTTTTAATCGGTCCACTTTAAACCTGATTAGTTAATTCTCGAGCGTCCGGCTTTTGGTTCCGACATAGTATGTTGCTTTAATTTTTATGCTTAGGCACATGATGTAAAGTATCCGAGAAAGTTGAATTTTTTTTTTCACTTGACTACCGGCATTGATAGATTTCTATTGAGCATGCCGGTACTTAGTTACAACATTGATTGTTAGTTACCAAGCATGCCGACACCAGTTTCCGGCATGGTCTTCATAAATTACGGCATGGTCTTCATCACTTGCAGCATGATCTTCATCAGTTCCGAATTAAAAAAAAGTAATTCGTTTCCAAATTGAGGATCCGGCAGAGAAGGAGAAGAGAATTTGAAAGAGAGTGGGGGAGTTTAGAATTTGAAAGGGAATGGGGAATATTTGGGTTTCAAAGCTCTAACCTTGAAAGAGATTAATAAGAAGTGGAGATGGAAATGGGGGATATGATTTTGTTTTTTGATTTTAAGTTTTTTGATTTTTATTTTGAAGGGAGGATATTTTAGTATTTTTACACCCCAAAACCACCCCTTAGCAGACACTATTAGTTGGGGAAGTAATTCATATCCCTCAATTAATTTTTTTATCCCCAATTTCGTGTTCTTTATAAATGCATGGTACCTATTCTTTAATCCTTTTCTTTTATGTTTTGTTGACATTTACTTGAACTAAGTTTTATGGAAAGAACGTGATACATCTTTTAGCAATCATCGTTCATTCCTAGAAATGTCAACTTTTGAGTTATGCTTATAAGCTGATTTTTTCTTTTAGTTTTGCATTTCATTATTTGTTTTTGCTAATTTCAATGGATAAGAATGTGATGCATACTTTCATAAGCTAGCTTAATTCATTAGTAAAAATTGGGAAAATGCCCCAAAATTTGATGCCCCGTCGGGAAAATGCCCCGCATTTTCAAACTTATGGGAAAATGCCCCACCGTTACTATTTCCGTCCAAACGTGGTTTAGTCAATCTCACCACGTTGACTAGACGAGGATAAACAAAAACATCTGCTTCTTCTCACCTCCCATACTGTATCTCCTTCTTTGTTAAAAACAGAGAGAATTCTTCATTAAAAACGGTAGAGTTGTAGTGATCTGTTTCATGGCGAAGAACTAGCGGTAGTTAGGGTTTTAATTTTATGTTTATTTAATTTGATTAGTACTCACATGCAGTTGAATCAATGCCATGGTTCATCGAATTTAAGGGTTTTCTCCATCACAGTTGAAGGAAGACGAAGAGAAATCAAACCCAGTTCCATTTTTCATAGTTTGTTGCATAGGTGTAGTTTATTTAGAACATACAGTTTCGGGTTTAAGAAGAACTTGATTTATTACTGATTCCAAACATTTGATTTTGATTGCAATGATTGGGGTTCAGCAGATGAAATTTTATTTTTAAGGTTCATAAAATTGGGGATTTCTAAGGCTCAGATGAAGAAGACGACTTCTGAAACATTATTTTTCATTTAGTTTTGCTTTTTCTATCATCCCCAGGAACCTAGTGATGTATTCGAATTCAAATATCACTGATTCCAAAATCCATCATCGTCGTGATCATCATGATCATGAAGTTCCGACTGCCATTACATGTGTGTTGTTTAGGAATAAAGAAGAGGAAGTGCCTTGAGTAATGAGTCAGGTGCCTTTAGTATTATTTGTATTTTGGCAGCCCCCTATTATGAAAGACCTGACTGCCTCTAGCATTTGCTTTGAACTTGACTGCCCCTTAACAGAATAGATGCCCCATAACGCACCATGTGCTACTAATAGTACTTTTCCTTAAAAATGACCATTTTGCCCTTTTTTTAGTCTTCTAAGTTCTTGTTTTGCTCATAACTTCTTCATACGAACTCAGAATGACTCCGTTCTTTCGCCATTGCCTTTGTCTTCTCATCCTCTACATAACGAAAAGTAGAAATCTTGTACTTGAACGGGTTCCACTTGTTCTCTGGCCCTTCTCCACTTGTAGCTAGCTTCTTTTATTGCACAAATTCACTTATTTTCAGATGATTCACCTAATAAAACACAAATAAGAGGAAACAAGCATAATATACAATAATTTGCAAGAAACCCAACAAATACTAGCATGGAATTGACACAAATTATATGTGAAATATGCACTTATCACTAAAATATGACAACCAAACTTGACATACCAACGCTTGGTGGGTTCAACCGAGCTATGCTCTAACATAATCAATTAATCACTTGAAAATTACTTGAATCTAGTAATATAATGTGTATTTATCAACTGAACTACACACAACCTGTAATATTTCTATTATATAAACAAATATAGTGCGGAAAAGAAATAACACAGACACCAGAAGTTTTTTTAACGAGGAAATCGAAAATGCATAAAAACCCCGGGATCTAGTCCAGATTTGAACACCACACTGTATTAAGCCGCTACATAAACTAGCCTACTACAAGTTAACTTCAGACTGGAATGTAGTTGAGCCCAAACCAAGTGTCACACCGATTAAGGTACAGTCGTGTTCCTTACGCCTCTGAATCCCGGCAGGACTCTACACACTTGATTCCCTTAGCTAATCTCACCCACAACTAAGAGTTGCTACGACCCAAGGTCGAAGACTTTATAAACAAATTTGTCTCCCGCAGAAAAGTATATTCTGATAGATAAATTTGTCTCCCACAGAAATACCTACGAAGTTTTGTTATGTCTTTTGATAAATCAAGGTGAACAAGAACCAATTGATAATCCGGTCTTATATTCCCGAAGAACAACCTAGAAATATCAATCACCTCACAATAACTTAACTATATGGTAGTAGAACAAGTTATTTTGGAATCGTAATGAATGAGACGAAGAGCTTTGTGATTACTTTTTATATCTTACCTATCAGAGATAAATCTCGATTAAATCTTAGAGAAAATTGTAATATCCGTCCCAATTTCAAGGGTATTTTTGTCTTATATCAAAAGGATATTTTTGTAATATAATTTAAAGGGTATTTTGGTATTTTGATTGATTTGAATTTTCTTTCGACAAACTTTACCATATACTTGTGAAAATATTTTTCTTGATTAGGCATGGTGACCATTAATTAAGGAATTGCATATGTCATTCTTTAGCAAATGCATGAGACTAGAGAGGTGAATCTGCATGTATATATTAAGCGTCATTTATTTTAGTTATTAATAATATAATTAAAAATCATCATTTTTGGTAATTAATTAAGCTCATTAGGTTGATTAGAGGAATCATCACCGTTAGTTGTCACGTGAGGCAAAGAGTAGAGTGGGTAGTGCAAAAATGGAATCAAAATGTATATTTTGTTAATAAATGTTTACACATGTCATTTCATTATTGGTTGCAAGGTTTTGAATATTATTAATCTAATTTTCTTTGGAATAAGAAGATAAATAAAAATCCTGGTAAGGTGTAGTATATTGTTTTGCCACGTGTCACCGTTGAATAGGGTTACTAATGAAATCTTTTGTGCGTGTAAACTAGGCTAAACAGTTTCTTAGAAAACATTGACCAGGTTTCCAGAATTAGCTTGAGAATATTCTTTGAGTGCCAAATGTCGCGACACCATTGGTTGATAGTTGTTAGGGTTTTAATGAATTTTGACCACATATATATCAACAGGAGTTGCTTTAGTCGGTCAATTAAGAAGAAAATTTCTTCCGTGCGGTGCTTAGGTTACAGTAAAAAGAAAAGAAAAATGAAACCTTAATTAGGAGAAGTAAGCAGAGATTGTTTTAGTTTATTATCGAAGACGATTTCAACAGTGATAAAGCTCTTCGTTGTGTTGTTGATAGTTTTTGGATTTGCGATTCGAGGTAGGCGCAACACTAACTAAATCTTATTTTTTATTTGGGGTAAAATTATTTAAATTCATATTTATTGGTTTTAATTATTGTAGTGATGTGATTGATGATATTGTATTTATTGATTTCATGATGATGTTGAAGTTGTGTGATCTATGTATATGTTTGGGAATTGATGGTTGCTTCCCAAAAGACTTTCCTTTTTGATGGGTACGAGATATCCTTGGGAGTTGAAGGTTGCCTCCCTAAAAACAACATGGGGCTCATTAGGAGTTGATGGTTGCCTCCTATTTGATTGCTAAACTCATGAGATCCCTGGGGCGAGCGGATTAATTGAATTTATTGTTGTTTATGGATGTGGTGTTTCCATGTGTTTGCGGTGTTGTTAATCATGTTAGTTGTTTTTAAAAGAAATTGAAAATGTTGCTTAAAATGTTTTTTTTTGCTTCTTTTCCTACTGGGTGTCACAACTCACGTCGTTTCATGACAAAAAATTCCGGATTTTATGGCACCACAAATAGCTAATGGCGGAAAAGCATAGAGATCGGTTTTGGTGCTTTAATTAGTAGTTTGCATAGGATTTATGGTTGAAAAATTGTAATAAAATATCATCAAACTATTTTTGATGATTTATTGAGTATTTATTGGTTAGTAATACTTTTGATATTATTGGGTTAATGTATAACCAATGAAACAATGCTTTGTTTAGAAAATTCTATTTGATTGAACAATGAAAATTTCTGAGTCATGCCAGTTTGACTGTTAAATGATAATTATTCTATAATTTATATATGCCTAAATATTTTATATTATACGTAAAACTCACGGTTAATGAAGTGGTTAAATTATTAGAATTTTCTGAGTTCCAGAAGTATTTTTAAAACAATTGTTTGTCACTGTACGAAATTCAGGAATTTTCTGACAGATCCAACTATATAGAAGTTTTACTACTTTCAAACTATTCTATGGTATGTTTTCTGTTTTTGTTTCTGCTGTAAACTTGAAGATATTTCTTTTTACTTTTTAAATTGGTAAACTAAACATGATTTGGAGTTGTGAGTGATTTTATACGATTTTTATAAAATGGACTATCTTTGTTTTTCTTTTCTGCAGTTCTGGTCAACTACGCATTTGACCGTGGTCAAAAGGTCTTTAAGATAAACTAACAATTATAGAAATTTATGAATGGAACTATTCTCAGTTAGGATTCAGAATGTTTAGTCATAATAAATTTTTGGATTTGAATTGAGTTCAGTAAAATTCTTGGAGTGAACTGATTTCTGTTTCTGTTTTATGATTCTTACTTAAACATGTAACTCTTTTGGATTAAATCTGGAACATTTAACGATTAAATTAATTTTTATGGTAAACTAGAGTTTTCTAGGGTTCATGTGGATTAAAAATCATGTCAAAGTAACGTTTAGATCTTTCTAGAATAATTTTTACGTATTTGCTGCGATAGAATTTCTGAATTGAACATAAATTAATTAAACCCAAATAAATTATTAATGAGCTTGGGCTTAGTAGCCGGGATTCGGATATGGTATCGAAGTAGCACTTTGGGTTTTCGGGCATGGGATCCGGGCAGGATCCGGGCACGAAAAATCTGGGTGTTACAAAGATAGTACTCAATAGGATAGAACAAGTAAGATCAGAATACGCAACTACAAAGAAAATAGTTGGATCGGGCTTCAAAATCCCAATGAAGTCTTTAAGTCGTTAACCTATAATGGTTTTAGGAAAAACCTAGGTTAAAGGAGAATCGACTCTAGTCGCAACTAGTATCACACAGGAGGTGTGGGGATTAGTTTTTCCAGTTGCTAGAGTTCACCCTTATATAGTCTTCAAATCAAGGTTTGATAGCTTTGAAACAAAGCAATCAATATTCACCGTTAGATGAAATCTTGATTTAAGATTCAAGCTAAGTTTGCTTAAAACCAAAGCAATATCTCTCCATCGTTAGATGGTTTTAGCTTGTTACACACAAATGGAATACACCTTCATTTAGATATGGGTAACCGTACCTAAAAGTGTATATTGAGTTGGCTCAACAATAGTTAACCGAAGTTAGCCATATGAACACTTTTGTATTAACCACATTCATCTAACACTTATAGATCAAATGATAATCAAATGAATCTAATTGTGTTCCTTATAGAGTTTTTCAATTGTTTATATTCTCATAGAAGTATACAAGACACAATTGAAGCAAAATCGGTTTTGATTCAAGAGAATCAATTCATGAACATTTTTGCCACGGTTTGCAAAGATTGCATTCCTTAATATATAAATATATTTGTTAATGAGTATCATACTTAACAGATTTTAGAACATAAACCAACTTTGTTTGCAAACGGGTACGCAAACCTAAGTTCCGGACAACAGTTCGCACACGGGTATGCATACTATCTTACTGGACCTAATTAGGTGAAACCGTTTGCATACTGGTGCGTATACTTGGCTCCCGGACCTAATTCATACTACAAAAGTTTGCACACTGGTATGCATATTGTGCTATATCCAGACAATGGTTATTTGTTCTAAACTCCCATTTCAATCATTGAAACATCCTTAGAAGACAAAAATAGCTGTCTCACACAACCTATTAGCTTATAAGTAATTTTCAAGTGATCGAATGATCAATACGAAACATTCTGAGTCTACATCAAATGATTGTCTCACACAAATCATGTAAGATATTACAAGGAGATTTTCACATGATCATCTTTTGACTCATTATTTAATTTCTAACAAATAAATTATTTCCAACTAAACTCGTCAAGAATAATGATGAACCTAGTTAAAGCAAAAAGCTTTCCAACACATATTTCGAGAAAGATATAAGCGAGTTAAACTCAGCTCGAAATATCAAATGTGTATAATGTAAAACTCTATATAGCTATACGACTTAGTCTCAATAAGAGATAGAATAGAATATACTTCTGAGTGATAGATAAGTTTTAGTCTCCACATACCTTTGGTTGATGAAGTTCCTCCAAGCTCTCCTCAGTAGATCTTCGTCTTCAATCGATGAACGTCGTGAAGTCTAAAGCTCAACTACACATTCTATCCTAATCCGAGACATAGCTATAAGTAGACTAGAAATCAAGACTTATAGTTTTGATCACCTAAGCTTGACAAATAAGCTTGAGATAGCAACGCTTATGAGTTCGACGAAAAGCGGTGCTCTAACAACCGGGAAGTTGTAGGGTAGTATTACGGACATACCAAATAATGAACCATGCGTCACATCGATAAGCTGTTGATGCTCATATATAAAAGCCTCATAACACTCTCCTCACCATGTATCCCATGTGCAAAGAGAAAAATCCAATGCCAAGTAGGATCATCGTGATAATTACAATGATTACCATGCGACCAACACATCCCAAGATTCCGAGATATATTTGGAGTCCGTGTAATTTTATGAGACGGGATGAGAGTTTATTGCATATGTACGTAACATCTTATATTAGTATTCTTCAAGTAAAACAAAACCATTTTCTCAACATTTGAATTAAATAAAACGTACCTCTAAAAAGCTCCATTGTCCAAGTGACAACAGAAATATGATTTACAATTGCACTCGTTTTTTGGAAGATGTGTATTTTGATCTCAGTGATAAAGAAGAACTGATTTGCAACAATAGAAAAAGTCAATCATCAGTTAATTTTTTTTATTTTTTTAAGGTTTAGTTACATATAAAAACAAAAAATTTGAAAATGAAAAAAGGAAGAAACTTAAGGCGTTTTAATGAAAATCTTCGTATTGTTTTTGAATCTTATTACCATGAATTGTTTCCCTAGATAGAAAAACAATCCTTCCAGTTCACCGAAAATAAAAGTCTTTAATTTTCAACTGAATATATGGTTATATTCCTTCCACAACTGGCTCTTTCGATGATAAACCAACAACACCCTTTGTGTTGCCAATAACATAAATACACAAGTCTAACTACTCAGACAAATACTAATCATATAAATTTTTAAATACATCTTAGACTAAAACATCGAATATATAGGAAAATGCTTGTCAAATATAGGGTAGGTCTCAAATTAAAGAAAACTAGCTTTTCACCCGTGCGATGCACGGGTCTGTTTCTTGTTTACGGAATATTAGACACTTGTTATTGATGTAAGTATGATAATCATTGTACAAATAAAAAATAAATAAATTAATATCTTAGTTGATGTGCAAATAAATAAAATAAACCAAAAAGGACTAAAACAAATATAAGTTCAAGGGAGGCAGTGCAATGAAAAGAAACTTCTTCTTAGCATTATTCCACATCCTTTTTGTGCCGGCCGTAAAGCATTCTTCTCAGTCCTGAATCTTAGCATTCTTCCATGTGCTCTTTTTCCTGGCCAAAAAGTATTCTTCTCTGTCCTGTTAAGAAACGATTGTTTTCTTGGATTGTCTTGAATGTAAATCATTGTTTCATTATCTTGAGTTTCTTGTACTAAGAGTACTGTTTACATCGACAAACTCTCCTTGTTTAGAGTTTTCAAATTAAAGGCCTCCCTTTTTTATCTATTAAAAAAAATAGTGTTTTAATTTTGGGATTCTCTTAAAAAATATTGAAAAATTTATTATTTAATTTAATGTTTTTGGTCACTTAATTAAGAAAAATTATTTATTTATTATTTTTGGACATTGGAAATTTAAATTTTAATTAACCATTTTTTTTTGGTAATGTTATATTTTTTATTTATTAATGTTATAAGATTTAGTAATTTTAGGTAACTATTTTCTAAAATGTGTTTGGACAAATAATATATTGTGGGGCTAAAAAATTCTTTTCAAATTTTATTAGCTAAAATTTAAAATGGCGGGGCCAGAATCAACCAGAAGCTCTGGTTTGTGAGAGCTCTCGGAAAAACTATTTTTATAGAGAATTTGAACCAATGGGTCGGAAGTGAGCATAGTTTTGTATTCTTCTCAGAAGATTAACAGGGTTCAATTTTGGCTTGTATTTCATATATAGGTCTTAAGTGAATGTATATTGCTGTATAATTTTTAGAGATTTTATGGCACTCGGAGTACAACACTATTCTCTTGGTACATGCATAAGTGTCTGCTTGCATTAAACCCTTAAGAAAATATAAAGATAAAAATAGACAATGGATAGATCAGTGGAAACTCTCTTCTGTATGGCCAGGATTAAAATGGGCATGGCAAGAATTGAAATTATACTTAAGATGGAATATTGGTAATGGAAGTAACATATCATTGTGGTTTGATTCATGGATAGGAGAAGATCCTTTAATTGACACAATTGGGTACTCTGATACAGTTAAAGAAAATTTACACATGAAGGTGAAAGACTTATTAGTAAATGGAGAATGGCAAATACCAAGTCAATTACAAAATCTTATTCCTTCTGCATTGCCATGAGTCATTGGAGGAAATGATATTCTTGTATGGATTGGAAATACAAAGGGAGTTTTCTCTACAAGTGTTGCAGTTGAAAAAATTAGACACAAGGAACCAATAATACACTGGCCTTCAAAAATATGGAAATCATTTATGTATCCAGGAATTGCCAGCAATATTTGGAAAATCCAGCATGAAGTATATATGGATGATGTTAATATGATAAGTAAGGGATATTCACTAGCTTCAATGTGTTGTATCTGCAGGCAAGAGCAAGATAGTATGAACAATCTTCTTTGGTTCTGCACATTCAATATCAGTATATGGCACTGGTTAGTAAACATCTTCTCCATTCCATTACCAACTTCATTTAATGATATTCTGAAATTTACAAAACAGAAAAGTCATATTGTTAAAAAAGTTTGGCTTACAGCAGCATGTGCCACCATGAGAGAACTATGGTTTTCTAAAAACAAGTTGTTTCATGAAAATGTACATCCCAATTTGGAAGCTTTTAAGAAAAGAATTATGCAACTTGTTTTTTATGGAGGTTACAGAATGACAGGAACTACTAGATGGGGGCAGAACTATGATTCAATGGTGCTTAATATTTTCAAGTTAGGTCAAAGAGATATTAAGTTCAAGACTATGATGTAATGTCAATGGAGTAATCCTAATTGTGGTTATGTTCTGTTCTGCTGCAATGGTACTACAATTGGTGAACCAGGTAAAGCTGGTTGTGGTATTATGGCCAGAAATCATGAGAGTCATGTCATTAGTTCTGTTTCAGGGGGAATAGGAGTAGCTACAAAATATATAGCAGATGCAATTTCCATTGTGTGGGATGTTGAATGGGCAATAAAGATGAAATGTAGCAGAATCATCATTAGAGCTAACTCTAAAACAATAATTGATGATTTCAGAAAAGATAGAGCACCATGGTCTTTACTTCCAAGATGGTTAAAAGTTATAAATGTGTTATCTGAAGTCCAATATGAGCCTTTGCTACAAAGAAGTTAACTTTCCAATTGCTTGAGCTAGCAAAAAAAGGTGCAAGACTTGATCCAGGTGAAGTAATAATTCATAAAGGAAGAAATGACTTCTCAGTTTCAATAGAAATGCCTCATAAGAAGTACTATAGATTATGTTAGCTTGAAATCTTCGAAAAAAATATTGTAGATGTTCCTTAGCTTTTCTATTTTTGCATTCTCAAATTTTGTAATTCCTTGAGTTTTTCTTATTAATAAAAAGTGTGATTCAGCAAAAAAAAAAAAAAAAAACTTCTGGGTATTCAATTAGGATTTATAATGAATCATTAAATATCCATAATATTCAATTTGGATTGTTTTAGATTCCACAAATATCCTAGGTATTCAATTCATTTAAGATTTTTTAGGATAGTTAGTGGCCAGGATATATATGGATTCTTATGGATATTTGTAGGCAAAATATGCATGTTATGATCTCATATCAATCTCAACCCACACCACTAGAGTTTCATGGATTCTTATGGACAATTTTTTAATTTTTAATTTTTTATCGCATTATGTTATGTTTTTCCACCGCCACCGCACACCACCGCCAACCACCACCACCAACAACGACCACTACCACCCACCACTAATAACAACCACCACTGACCACCTTCATCGACCACCAACCACCACCACCGAAATTACCACCAACCACCATCACTGCCACCTTCACGCACCATCACCCACCACCTCAACTTATGGATGAGTTTTTTTTTTTTTTTAAAAAAAAGGAAACATGATACAATTGAATATAAATCTAAACTAATCCTAATTTAATCAATTATAATCCAAAAGTATATATCTATAAGTATCTATAAGATTCTTTTAAGAAACATTATAAATCCACTAGATTCAAGTAAACTAATATCTGTATTTATCCATAAAAATCTGATCTAATACACCCCTATAAAAGTAAATAGGTCGATTAATAGTGGGACGAGAGGAGTATCGCTGATAAGGACCCAACTGTGTTACTAGCACCCTCATTAGGAATAGGGGCTTCCACATTCATATTAACAGCACCATCATTTTCTTCAGGGGCAGCCACAACTTCATAATCCTCTTCTTGTTCCGGACTCCAAATTTCATATTCTTCTGCTGACATAGAATCAAGTTGTAGTTGGAGTGCAACTTGTTTGCAGGTATCATCTAAGTGATCTATAAAGTTTTAAAACTTGGTGTACTAAATTTTGGCTAGGTTAGTGGACGCTCGACTGAATGCTACAAATTCTATCGACTAGTGGGTCACTCAAGCAGCACGACAGCAAAAATACTGTCCGGTTTTGAATTATTATATTTTTTGCCTCTCTGGTGCAAGTGATTGTCGAAAGATTTGGTATCATCAACTTTGTATACTCCTGGTGATATTATTACTCGTAGATATGTGATACGGCAAGTATACAGTATATCATGGTAGGTAATTTCGCTGGCCCTTCACATCTATGGCAAAATCACCTTTGAGAGGAAACCAAATCAAATTTCTGGCAAGGAAAAAAAAAAGAAAAGACAAAACTGCAGCTAGAAATTTTTGGAACATATGGAAAATTGCAAGATAGTATATTTTGCAAACGCAGTATATTATAGAATTTTTTTATATTGGCAGAAAGAATCCTAATAATATCCCAATATCTCTCGATTCTCTCCTCTTATATGTAGAAAGAATCCAAATAGTATCCCGATATCTCTCATCTTAAATGGTAAAAATACAATGTATTTATTTTTCCACTCCTGAATCCCGAATATATATTGTGCATGTAGGTGCAAAACTGCCTCACGCATCTTCTAAGTTTTAGGTCTATAAACTTTTGGTAACCTCTGGATAATGGGTGGTGTTTTAAAGATCCGGAGCAGCAACAATGTCAAAACTGCTCTCAGTTTTATGTTCGTGTTTTTGGTATTGGTGCAGAATTGCTCATCAGAGGTCCTTAAATATTCTCATGTGCATATAGTTAATGATTTGGGTGAAAATATAGATCTCAAAATGCACTGCAAAGACAAGAACGAGTTTCTTGGTGATAGAGTGGTCCATCATAAAGAAGACTACAATTGGCAGTTTGTTGGAGATGCTTTTGGTAGAAAACTATATTGGTGCTGGATGACATGGTACGACAGTTCAGCTGGGCACTGGGTTGTAGGAGATTTCGAGTTCTACAACGCCAAATATTACTGGCCTATATGCCGTCTTAATTGCGAGTGGTCTGTGCGTAAAGATGGAGTCTATCGTTATAGTCATCAATCAAAACCATGGGGCTGGGAAAAGATATATACATGGTGAGCTTTATCATTAGACAAGCTCGACAAGCTCCTAACCTGGGATATATATTAGCAATAAGTGTGGCATCTTAATTTATTTCTTTTGTTTTTGTGTTTCTGTACGGTTCATGATCTATGGATAATTTTATTGTTTTTGTGCTTCATCATTGGATACTTATAAATATCACAACATTTCCCTTGGGAACAACTTATTTACTAAGGGCCATTCCCATGGTAATGGGTAAAGGAAAATATTTACTTAATTTGTCCACTATGGAAAATCTGTGCGAGATGAACAAATTTGATTATTAGGGTCCCAAAATTTGTTTCGGTTGTAGAAGAGTGATCCGCTGCCGGTGAGAGCTCCTCGCTTACGTACCCATTAATCCAACCTTCTTCCCAACCCTATTTTCTCTTTCGCTTCCTCTCTCTTCCCCTCTCTTTGTTCTCCTTACCGTTTCTTCTCCATTCTCTTTGTATATCTGCTTTGATATTAATTCTTTCTTTTTGTTGCTTTTTTTTATCAATCTTGGTATAGGGCGGCATGATTTAGTATAGGGGCGGCATTCTAATAGGACAAAAAGGGTCATTACATGATCATTCAAGGTGTCCCTTATAAAAAAAACTGGAAATGACAAATTAACCTTGATTATTGATAACCTAGTTTAGTGATGATAATCAAGTTTAGTGTTAATGATTAATTTCACTTATATTAACTCAAAATCAAAACCAAAATCAGATTTTTAGAGTTAAAAAAAATAAATAGAGGAGAAGGTCAATCTCAATCAATTGAAGAAATTAACCAATAAATGAAGAACCAGGACCTGAAAATGACCGGATATACTTCTAAATTAGTCCCAACTAGCTTTTTGTTGCTCAAAGTTATCTAAAGTACGTAAAAAATTCAATTTATTTACATTTTCAGAGCTAATTACGGTTGGAATTTTGCTCATAACCAATCAGTAAATCGAAGTTCTGGTTCGTAAAAGATGAACTACCAACCGTGAATCTTGGTTAAATTTGAAGAAAACCCAATCGTAAAATCGGTCACGGTTGGTAACTAAATGCTTTCGATACCAAAAGTAACTTCGATTCTGATTTGGTAACTAAATGCTCGATACCACCGTAACTTCGATTCTGGTTAGTAACTAAATCTTCGATACCAAAGAAACTCGATTCGGTTGGTAACTAAATGCTTTCGATGCCAACCAGAATGGCGAGTTACGGTTAGTAAACTAAAATAGTTACCAGCGTGAATCGAAGAAAATTCTCAGATATAAGAACATACAGTTGGTAATTGAACTATTACCAACCGTATTAACATCAAAATCTCTAGTTATGGTTCGTAATTGAGTTAAAATCAACTGTAACTCGTAGAAACCCAGAAATTTCAATTTCAATTTTCATACAAAACCCTAATTTTTGATACAAAATTAACTTAAATCCAACACGATAAACTAAACCCTAACTGGGTTTTTCCAAACATTTTCAAATCGCTGATTAATCGAAGACGATGAAATTTTCAGTTTTAATGGAGGTTACGGTTGATGGAGGAGAAGAGAAGATGAAGAAGAAGATGAAAAAAAAAACTGATTTGATTTTTTCTGATTCATTAGGTTTAAAAAAAATTGATTTGATTTTGGTTGATTTAAGGTGAAAAGGGTAATCTAGTCAATTTACATCCCCTTTAGGACATCCCCTAACTAACTAAAGGGACATTACTATCACAGTGCTGCCCCTCTACTAAACCATGCCACCCCTATACCAAGATTGTTTTTTATATCGTTGGTGAAACTTTTGGTGACCCTAATATTACTCTCTCTTTTATATGTTCTTCACTGTCTCATTCTCCCTCTATTCTCATTCCCTCACTTTTTGTTCCTGCAATTTCTTCTTCGTTTATAATTTGATTGATATGTTTTGTTTTATTTTGCAGATACCGGTTTGAAATCATCGAAAAGAAAAGAACGCGAAATTGGGGGATAAAAAAAGGAATTGGGGATATAGGAAAAGGACAAAAATCGGATCCAAATATAAAATCAAGGTCACCCCTTATCTCAGTATTTTAATAATACCGAATCTACCCCTCACTAATCAGGATTAGTGATTAATAATTATTAGTAAAATCATAAGATTTTTGATAAATGATTAGTGTGTGTTTTTATTTGATTTTGGGTGAGTGAGGTGAGAGTAGAAGGAGAGAAAAAGTATTTGAGAGGAACTTTTTGGGGAAAATGGAGGATGATTGTGAAGAGAGAATTGTTCTTTGAGAGGTTGAAAATTTGATTTTTTTCTTTGAATCCACCATTTTTGTAGCTACAAAAGCTAGGTACCGGCATGGACGTGGTATGAATACAATGTCGGAACCATTCGTACCGGCATGGTATTCATACCATGTACCATGCCGGCACCGAGCTTATCCCCCATTTTGATTCAAGCCGGCATAGTATTCAACCCAAAAACTATGCAGTGCAGAATTTATTTTTTGTAACGCTATGCGGGGGTGCAGGGGTGTCGTAGCCCCTCCCGTGTGTGTTCGAAATTCAAAACGTATTCCGTTTTGAATTTTTTCTGGTTTTCAGTCCACTGCCGGCACAAATAGTTAATTCTCGAGCCGGTACCGTTACCGGTATGGTAGGTTGCTTGAATTTCTTTGCCGGCACATGATGTAAAGTATCCAGAAACTTAAATATTTTTTCCACTTGACTACCGGCATTGATAGATTTCTATCGAGCATGCCGGTATTTAGTTACGGCATTGAATGTTAGTTACCAAGCATCCCGGCACCGGTTTCCGGCATGGTCTTCATCACTTCAGCGATGTAAAAAAATATTCCGTTTTGAATTTTTCGGTTTTAATCAGTCCACTTTATGATTAGTTAATTCTCAAGCGTCATTAAGACCGGTTTCCGACATAGTATGTTGCTTTAATTTTTTTTATTAGGCACATGATGTAAAGTATCGAGAAAGTTGAATTTTTTTCACTTGACTAGGCATTGATAGATTTCTATTGAGCATGCCGTACTTAGTTACGACATTGAATGTTAGTTACCAAGCATCCAGCACTGAGTTTAGGCATGGTCTTCATCAATTCGGCATGGTCTTCATCACTTTGACATGATCTTCATCATTTCCGAATTAAAAAAAAGTAATTCGTTTCCAAATTGAGGATCCGGCAGAGAAGGAGAAGAGAATTTGAAAGAGAGTGGGGGGAGTTTAGAATTTGAAAGGGAATGGGGAATATTTGGGTTTCAAAGCTCTAACCCTGAAAGAGATTAATAAAAAGTGGAGATAGAAATGGGGGATATGATTTTGTTTTTTTATTTTAAGTTTTAAGTTTTTTGATTTTTATTGTGAAGGGAGGATATTTTAGTATTTTTACACCCCAAAACCACCCCTTAGCAGACACTATTAGTTGGGGGAAGTAATTCATATCCCTCAATTAGTTTTTTTATCCCCAATTTCATGTTCTTTATAAATGCATGGTACCTATTCTTTAATCCTTTTCTTTTATGTTTTGTTGACATTTACTTGAACTAAGTTTTATGGAAAGAACATGATACATCTTTTAGCAATCATCGTTCATTCCTAGAAATGTCAACTTTTGAGTTATGCTTATAAGCTGATTTTTTTCTTTTAGTTTTGCATTTCATTATTTGTTTTTGCTAATTTCAATGGATAAGAATGTGATGCATACTTTCATAAGCTAGCTTAATTCATTAGTAAAACTTGGGAAAATGCCCCAAAATTCGATGCCCCGTCGGGAAAATGCCCCGCATTTTCAAACTTATGGGAAAATGCCCCACCGTTACTATTTCCGTCCAAACGTGGTTTAGTCAATCTCACCACGTTGACTAGACGAGGATAAACAAAAACATCTGCTTCTTCTCACCTCCCATACTGTATCTCCTTCTTTGTTAAAAACAGAGAGAATTCTTCATTAAAAACGGTAGACTTGTAGTGATCTGTTTCATGGCGAAGAACTAGCGATAGTTAAGGTTTTAATTTTATGTTTATTTAATTTAATTAGTACTCACATGCAGTTGAATCAATGCCATGGTTCATCGAATTTAAGGGTTTTCTCCATCACAGTTGAAGGAAGACGAAGAGAAATCAAACCCAGTTCCATTTTTCATAGTTTGTTGCATAGGTGTAGTTTATTTAGAACATACAGTTTCGGGTTTATGAAGAACTTGATTTATTACTGATTTCAAACATTTGATTTTGATTGCAATGATTGGGGTTCAGCAGATGAAATTTTATTTTTAAGGTTCATAAAATTGGGGATTTCTAAGGCTCAGATGAAGAAGACGACTTCTGAAACTCTATTTTTCATTTAGTTTTGCTTTTTCTATCATCCCCAGGAACCTAGTGATGTATTCGAATTCAAATATCACTGCTTCCAAAATCCATCATCGTCGTGATCATCATGATCATCAAGTTCCGACTGCCATTACATGTGTGTTGTTTAGGAATAAAGAAGAGGATGTTCCTTGAGTAATGAGTCAGGTGCCTTTAGTATTATTTGTATTTTGGCAGCCCCCTATTATGAAAGACCTGACTGCCTCTAGCAGTTGCTTTGAACTTGACTGCCCCTTAACAGAATAGATGCCCCATAACGCACCATGTGCTGCTAATAGTACTTTTCCTTAAAAATGACCATTTTAACCTTTTTTTAGTCTTCTAAGTTCTTGTTTTGCTCATAACTTCTTCATACGAACTCAGAATGACTCCGTTCTTTCGCCATTGCCTTTGTCTTCTCATCCTCTACATAACGAAAAGTAGAAATCTTGTACTTGAACGGGTTCCACTTGTTCTCTGGCCCTTCTCCACTTGTAGCTAGCTTCTTTTATTGCACAAATTCACTTATTTTCAAATGATTCACCTAATAAAACACAAATAAGAGGAAACAAGCATAATATACAATAATTTGCAAGAAACCCAACAAATACTAGCATGGAATTGACACAAATTATATGTGAAATATGCACTTATCACTAAAATATGACAACCAAACTTGACATACCAACGCTTGGTGGGTTCAACCGAGCTATGCTCTAACATAATCAATTAATCACTTGAAAATTACTTGAATCTAGTAATATAATGTGTATTTATTAACTGAACTACACACAACCTGTAATATTTCTGTTATATAAACAAATATAATGCGGAAAAGAAATAACACAGACACCAGAAGTTTTTTTAACGAGGAAACCGAAAATGCATAAAAACCCCGGGATCTAGTCCAGATTTGAACACCACACTGTAGTAAGCCGCTACAGACACTAGCCTACTACAAGTTAACTTCAGACTGAAATGTAGTTGAGCCCAAACCAAGTCTCACACCGATTAAGGTACAGTCGCGTTCCTTACACCTCTGAATCCCGGCAGGACTCTCTACACACTTGATTCCCTTAGCTGATCTCACCCACAACTAAGAGTTGCTACAACCCAAGGTCGAAGAATTTATAAACAAATTTGTCTCCCACAGAAAAGTATATTCTGATAGATAAATTTGTCTCCACGAAATCTGCGAAGTTTTGTTATGTCTTTTGATAAATCAAGGTGAACAGGAACCAATTGATAATAGGTCTTATATTCCTGAAGAACAACCTAGAAATATCAATCACCTCACAATAACTTAACTATATGGTAGTAGAACAAGTTATTGTGGAATCGTAATGAATAAGACGAAGAGCTTTGTGATTACTTTTTATATCTTACCTATCAGAGATAAATCTCGATTAAATCTTAGAGAAGATTGTAATATCCGTCCCAATTTCAAGGGTATTTTTGTCTTATATCAAAAGGGTATTTTTGTAATATAATTTAAAGGGTATTTTGGTATTTTGATTGATTTGAATTTTCTTTCGACAAACTTTACCATATATTTGTGAAAATAATTTTCTTGATTAGGCATGGTGACCATTAATTAAGGAATTGCATATGTCATTCTTTAGCAAATGCATGAGACTAGAGAGGTGAATCTGCATGTATATATTAAGCGTCATTTATTTTAGTTATTAATAATATAATTAAAAATCATCATTTTTGGTAATTAATTAAGCTCATTAGGTTGATTAGAGGAATCATCACCGTTAGTTGTCACGTGAGGCAAAGAGTAGAGTGGGTAGTGCAAAAATGGAATCAAAATGTATATTTTGTTAATAAATGTTTATTTATGTCACTTCATTATTGATTGCAAGGTTTTGAATATCAATAATACAAAACAAAGCTAGGCTAAGTTTGCCTGTCTGAGTGGTGGTCAGGATTTGTCCGTGGGAAAGATAAATCAAGGGTTGTGGTTCTCCTGACCACCCCCTACAACTCGCACACGTGGCATTAATTCCAATATTATGAATGAAAAATGAATACTCAAGTCAAGATATGGAATTTCAAAAATTATAATGGGGAGGTTCGAACTCGTGACCTATTGTGTCATAAGAGTGGCCTCTAACCGAGTGTTCCACCTTGGTTGGAATTGATAGAAAAGATAAATCAACGGTGGTGGTTTGTTCAACTTAAATACCATAATTGCTTTATTAATTAGTGTTTCACTAATTTCACATAATAAATAATCTATTAATTATAAAGTGTTTTATTAATTAGTTTTTCACTAATTTCTTATAATAAATGACTAATCATTTTTAATTATAAATGTTTTCTTAATTAATTATAATATTTATTTCTATTAATAAGTTATTTTGATAAATAGAATAAATAGACATTTTCTGCGACAATGAGTAGTAGAAGAGGTGGAGGACAAAAGATTAGTAGTGGTTAAGGGCGGAGCCAAGCACAATTATATTTATTTTTGTTCTTTTATCGTAAAATAGGATACAAAGTCCATTTTTCACTTTGTATCCAACCTCATGATTGCAATAAAATTGATTGAAATACAAAAAAAGAATATATACATGGGAAAAAATAATGAAACTAATCAATTGTGAAATTTTGTTCAATCTAAACCTCATACATGGCATTTGTGATTGAAAATTAGAATTACGTCCAACAACCTAATGGGATGGGCGACAGTGATGGTGGCAGTGGTGGAGTCAAAAATTGACATTGAGGAGGCCTCTTTTTTTTTTTAAAAAAAAAAGAAACATGTAAACTTTGGTGGACTAAACCATAAATATATATGGACAAAGTACTATTTATAAAATAAACTAAAAAATTTATGAAGTTATTAAAAATTTAAGGGGTTAGAGCCAGGTTAGTCAAACCTTGGCTCCGCCACTAGGTGGTGGTGGATAAAAAAAACGGATTCATATGGTTTTATGGTGGTGGCGGGTATTGGTGAATAAAAACATATTATGCTAATTTAAATAGCATACAAAATGTGTAACGTTATATTATAAAGTATAAACCGTGGTTGATCATTCTAATGTTAAAATAAACTCGATAAAACACATGTTCATTTTAAAAAATTGGTGCAATCAATTGCCATGTTATGTAATAACTAAACGAACGACACGAATCAAGATCGAACATATGAAATTATTCATTATCGATTTGCTTATGTAAATAGTTGTTGGGGATTTGTCCTTGGCAAAGATAAATGATTAATTAAATTTCTATTATAAATGTCCCTTTAATAATCTAACATAAATACATAAATTTACTAAAAACTATATTAATTCTAATGGTGGTAGTGGAAATAGGGTTAGTATAAGCGGTGGCGGGTGTTTGTGAATGGTGGAGGCGGTAACATTACTATTAGTGGAACAAATAGTGGCGGTGGATGTTTTTTATGGTGGTGCGGGTGTTGGTAATAGTAGTGTATAACAATAGTTTTTGCTTTTTAGTGAGTTTTATTGTATTGTGAAACACTAGTTAAAAAATCAACATTGGTGACACTTCAAAACTGTCGCGGTATCAATTTTATGACGGTTGAGTGAGATTTGAAATTGTCACCAAAAGCGTGTGTCACCGTAGAGGTCATTTTTGCAATGTGATTCTGGCTGTCAGATAACCGTTACAAAATATTTGTGGAACCGTTATATAATTTAGAAAAACGTCAGCATAAGAAATATAGACAACGGTTTTCCTGTATAACTGTCAGTTTATGTACCATTCACTGACGCATTTCTTAAACTAACTATCACATTAGAACCATTACGGTGACTGTTTTTGAGAGAACTTTAATGTTGCATAACCGTCAAAATTACTGGATTCAATTACATTCAATATTTTTGGGAAATTAGAAAAGGATTAAATTGATAAATGAAATAATGCTAATAGTTCATAATTTACATAAAGAGTAAACCATAAATACAAAATTAAATGAGTACCAAAGGATTCCTTCAAAAAGAAGAAGAAGAAAAAAGTACAAAAAAAAATCTAAACTGCGCATAGCCAGCCATTCTACTACTGATATAACTACTTAACATATATACAGAGATTTCGATGAACTGTCTTTTCTCCCATTCTCAATCAATCAACTATATATCTTGCGGGGATCCATTTCCTTTAACCAAAGTAACATCAATCAATCAATTTCACGGTTCTTGCACATCAAAGGCAAGCGTGGGATTTGGAGGAAGAGCTTGGCGATTCAATGAAAATGGATTAAAAAAAAGTTTGGAGTGACGTTACAATCTTTGAATAACATTCACCAATCACCATTACTGGAAAATGAATCAATATGACCTTCCGCTTCAACCCAAAAAAAAAAAAATTAATAAGAACCAAGTAGAATCTGCAAAGATCAACACTTCCAATAATATTAATATGAAAACACAAAAATTGAAAGAAATAAATAAGGGTACAAAACAATTGTGATCGAAGGGTTCTTCACTCTGGCGGCACCATAGCTTCTTTTACTTTATCTCTTCTCCTAAGAAAACAAAAAAGTCTCTCTGCAAAATCACCATGGAAGCCCAACCTAAAAAATTCAGCCCCTTGTGTTCATCGACACACAAAAAAAATTAAAAATAATAGTAATCATAAAAACCTAATTCGGATAAAAAAATCAACAACTAAAACTACGAGGAAGAATAAGTTTTCTAAATGATTTTTTTCTTTTTACCTTGTGATTGGTTTTATGTAGCAGATTAGGAGAGGAAGAAGGATTTAGAGAAGAGAAAGCCAGAGCGGCGGATAATTAACAAATTAAACTAGGGTTTTTAGTGGTGGGTATATAAAGGAATCCTTTGTCGACCATCGTATACACGGAGGATCTCACCGAGATCCATGGTTGTGATTTCCGATACGTGCTTTTTGCACATGCTCTTCCATTTGCTATAAATTTCTTGTATTTGTCGGGGATATTGTGTGATAAAGATAATATAATATTATTAATGAATCTTTATTTCGTTGAATTTTTACGTCGAATTCCTTAAGTCAACGGAGGTTTCTAGGAAAGTGTATATCATCCTCCGTTGGTAGGCATGTCAAGTGGTTGAAATCCCAGTTAGTATACATCGTAAGCAGAAGTAGGGGTTTGGACTTGGACATTTGGTACCCAACGGATCCACTTTCCCAGCTAGTATACATTGTCATACCGACCGGTTACATTGTCGTTTATTAGTTTTTAAAACAACCTGCAGCGATTTAGATTGGCAAATGTCATACATACTGTGAGGGTTAGTCATGTGAACCATCACTAATCATTACAAGCTATTGTGACATGTACTACCAAAACCGTCATTATATGAGCTATTGTGACAGCGTAGACACCAACTGTCAGTAAATATCAAATACATGTGACAGTTCATAAGTGTCACCATAGGATACCTCTATCATAACGTTTTATAGCAATAACCGTCATAATAAGCAATTTCCGTGACAGTTTAGTCAACCGCCACGACTTGTAGCGACATTTAATGGCGGTCACCTCTAAGAACCGTCAGCTAAACTTGACCAGCGATGTATTGTGACACTTTTTGCTAAAACCGTCATGGTAAAAAATTCCAAACCGTCACTAAATCCCACATTTGGCCTAGTGAAAGATGTAATTGGTTGTTTTTAGCACGATTGATAAGGACAAAAACCAAATATTTCGAGGATGATCCGGAGCGTATGTCTGGTATGAACATGATTTGTTCGATCATCAAGTATTATATAAAGGCAATTGGTGTACCCGTGTAAGAGAACATTATCGCTCTCTCAAGTACTATTACATTCTTTTTCCTAAAAGACCATCAATGTCGAGTTGTTTCACGACAACTACCTACAAAGACAACAACTTTCACTCAATTCCGGATATAAAACCTTATTTCTTAGGAAGATGTATTTGCATTCTCAAATATTTGTTTGAAAATTATGTTTGTTCTTCAAAATCATCATAAAAAACTCTAAATTTCGCCTCCCATGTTTATAGAATATTTTTATATTTTACATTCTCAAATCATGCGACCTCTTGATGACAAATCAACAATATCAAATTACGGATCAATACGTATAGGTTTCATTCTTTGGGTTAGAAGGTAGAGTAGACAACGATGGGTAGATCACCACATGAGAACATGGTGAGAATACTTCAATAATTTGGTCAAGAGATAAGGTCACAAATTTAAGATTAACTTTCTATAGGACTAATTAGATCGGCTTCGATAGGAGCTGACTAAAATATGGATTAATAATAATTTTCACGTAAGACAATTGCAAAACATTGTTTGGCTAACTCTACCTATGTAAAGAGTGGTCAAGATTTGTCCTTCCTCAATTGCTATGTTATGTGAAAAGAAGGTGATATCTAAGATTGAGATATAATTCAAATCTATTAGATTGATACCATTTACAATTTGATGCCTTGAAAAAATTGACGTGTTGTTATTATTATTACAGGCAAGGGATACATTGACCACACTTGCGCAAATAGCTCACTTCGTAAATGATTGGTGTTGCCTATACTGTCTAGAATGCAACGAGGAATTTGAGGAAACAAGGCACCGAAGCGATTACGGAGTATTTTGGATATAGTAACTTATACCCGATGTAATACTTTTTTTTTTTTTTTTTTTTTTTTTTTAGTTTTTCCACAATCTATTTATTTAAGAAAAATGAACATTGTAAATACATAACATCAACATAAATTAGACAGATTGCGTTTGACAATAATGGCTACTGATAGTTCAGAAACTACAAAAGAAAGGAATTGTTGTAGAAGAATTGTTGGGATATACAACGGATTACTTGATACGATTGAAAGAGGTATAACTATTTCGATTCTGAAATCACATAAAGTTCACAGTAGAAGATGACATCAAGTTTAAAGTTAGTAACAAACATAATATGGATAACTAAAATGTTAAAAACAAACAAGATATTTAAACTTTGAAAGCCGTAGGACTTGAAGAGACCAATTTTGAAAACTACGAGTCTTAGAAAGCAACGATCCACAATACCATAATTTTTTTTTATAAATATTCAACGTAGAATATGTCAACTTTTGGTAAAGGATCTATTGACAATCTATTAATTTGAAATAGGATCATGGAGTACAATATGTGTTCAAGGTTCTTTATGTGGTAATGTGTCGCCAGATTGTATTCCAAGTGAAGGTAGGAACATACGGAAGTGACAAAATGTCCAAGACTTTTGAAGTTACTAAAGCCTTCGTTAAGGCAATTGTTGGGCACAATACTCTGTTGAAGATTTAATGGCAGAGGTTCTCATATATACAATCCCTTCGAAAAGGTAATGGGTACACATTTTAAACATTATCATCTAATGGGTGTTGAAAAATTATAGGAAAATCGTGTCACATTGGATAGTTTGTATCATTCGTTCGATGCAAAAAAATATTATTCTCTGCCTATTTGGAGGATCGACAACATGACCATGATACAAGAGTCAGCGGGAGCAAAATAGGAGCATGTGGAGACTTTTATGGACGATATTGATTAGTTGATTTCACTGAGATGAGTGCTGCTGACGACATATTTTCAAAAAATATTTAAACTTCCATGTTCATGTAGAGCATTATCTCATTATAAGCAATGAACCTAAATAAAAAAGTTTCTGGAAGTTAAGATTATATTTCTTTCGTTTGAGCAAATCTCCGTGGTAAAATATTAAAGGAAAAAACAAAGTAAAAAAAAGAGAGGAAAATCCTAACTATTTTTATGGCAAACAAATATTAAATCATAAGGAGTTGATAAGTATTCGGGACACAAATTATACGATATATTAAAAATGAACCAACATCATGGCCCGTGCCGTTACGGCACGGGTTAAGGGCTAGTCAAGAATACAAAACAAAGCTAGGCTAAGTTTGCCTGTCTGAGTGGTGGTCAGGATTTGTCCGTGGGAAAGATAAATCAAGGGCTGTGTTTCTCCTGACCACCCCCTACAACTCGCACACGTGGCATTAATTCTAATATTATGAATGAAAAATGAATACTCATGTCAAGATATGGAATTTCAAAAATTATAATGGGGAGGTTCGAAGTCGTGACCTATTGTGTCATAAGAGTGGCCTCTAACCAATGTTCCTCCTTGGTTGGAATTGATAGAAAAGATAAATCAACAGTGGTGATTTGTTCAACTTAAATACCATAATTGCTTTATTAATTAGTGTTTCACTAATTGCACATAATAAATAATCTATTCATTATAAAGTGTTTTATTAATTAGTGTTTCACTAATTGCTTATATAAATGACTAATCATTTTTTAATTATAAATGTTTTCTTAATTAATTATAATATTTATTTCTATTAATAAGTTATTTTGATAAATAGAATCAATAAACATTTTCTGCGACAATGAGTAGTAGAAGAGGTGGAGGCGGAAATATTAGTGGTGGTTAAGGGCGGAGCCAAGCACAATTATATTTATTTTTGTTCTTTTATCGTAAAATGGGATACAAAGTCCATTTTTCACCTGTATCCAACCTCGTGATTGCAATAAAATTGATTGAAATACAAAAAAAGCATATATACACGGAAAAAAAAATGAAACTAATCAATTGACGAAACTTTGTTCAATCTAAACCTCATACATGGCATTTGTGATTGAAAATTAGAATTGCGTCCAACAACCTAATGGGATGGGCGACAGTGATGGTGGCAGTGGTGGAGTCAAAAATTTACATTGAGGAGGCCTCTTTTTTTTTTTAAAAAAAAAAGAAACATGTAAACTTTGGTGGACTAAACCATAAATATATATGGACAAAGTACTATTTATAAAATAAACTAAAACATTTATGAAGTTATTAAAAATTTAAGGGGTTAGAGCCAGGTTAGTCAACCCTTGGCTCCGCCACTAAGTGGTGGTGGATAAAAAAATTGGATTCATATGGTTTTATGGTGGTGGCGGGTATTGGTGAATAAAAACATATTATGCTAATTTAATAGCATACAAAATGTGTAACGTTATATTATAAAGTATAAAACGTGGTTGATCATTCTAATGTTAAAATAAACTCGATAAAACACATGTCCATTTTAAAAAATTGGTGCAATCAATTGCCATGTTATGTAATAACTAAACGAACGACACGAATCAAGATCAGAACATATGAAATTATTTATTATCGATTTGTTTATGTAAATAGTTGTCAGGATTTGTCCTTGGCAAAGATAAATGATTAATTAAATTTCTATTATAAATGTCCCTTTAATAATCTAACATAAATACATAAATTTACTAGAAACTATATTAATTCTAATGGTGGTAGTGGAAGTAGGGTTAGTATAAGCGGTGGCGGGTGTTTGTGAATGGTGGAGGCGGTAACATTACTATTGGTGGAAGAAATAGTGGCGGTGGATGGTTTTTATGGTGGTGCAGGTGTTGGTAATAGTAGTGTATAACAATAGTTTTTGCTTTTTAGTGAGTTTTATTGTATTGTGAAAGATGTAATTGGTTGTTTTTAGCACGATTGATAAGGACAAAAACCAAATATTTCGAGGATGATCTAGGAGCGTATAATACAATATGAACATGATTTGTTCGATCATCCGTATTATATAAAGGCAATTGGTGTACCCGTGTAAGAGAACATTATCGCTCTCTCAAGTACTATTACATTCTTTTTCCTAAGAGTTGTTTCACGACAACTACCTACAAAGACAACAACTTTCACTCAATTCCGGATATAAAACCTTATTGGCCAAAGGGAAAATGTATTTGCATTCTAAAATATTTGTTTGAAAATTATGTTTGTTCTTCAAAATCATCATAAAAAAACTCTAAATTTCGCCTCCGATGTTTATAGAATATTTTTTATATTTTACATTCTCAAATCATGCGACCTCTTGATGACGAATCAACAATATCAAATTACGGATCAATACGTATAGGTTTCATTCACTGGGTTAGAAGGTAGAGTAGACACAGATGGGTAGATCACACGCAGAATATGACTGAGAATACTTCAATAATTTGGTCAAGAGATAAGGTCAAAATTTTAAGATTAACTTTCTATAGGACTAATTAGATCGGCTTCGATAGGAGCTGACTAAAATACGGATTAATAATAATTTTCACGTAAGACAATTGCAAAACATAGTTTGGCTAACTCTACCTATGTAAAGAGTGGTCAAGATTTGTCCTTCCTCAATTGCTATGTTATGTGAAAAGAAGGTGGTATCTAAGATTGAGCTATAATTCAAATCTATTAGATTGATACCATGTACAATTGGATGCCTTGAAAAAATTGACGTGTTGTTATTATTATTACAGGCAAGGGATACATTGACCACACTTGCGCAAATAGCTCACTTCGTAAATGATTGTTGTTGTCTATACTGTCTAGAATGCAACGAGGAATTTGAGGAAACAAGGCACCGAAGCGATGTCAGGAGTATTTTGGATATAGTAACTTAGACCCGATGTAATACTTATGTTTTTTTTTTTTTTTTTTTTTAGTTTTTCCACAATCTATTTATGTAAGAAAAATGAACATTGTAAATACATAACATCAACATAGATTAGACAGATTGCGTTTGACAATAATGGCTACTGATGGTTCGGAAACGGCAAAAGAAAGGAATTGTTGTAGATGAATTGTTGGGATATACAACGGATTACTTGATACGAATGAAAGAGGTATAACTATTTCGATTCTGAAATCACATAAAGTTCACAATAGAAGATGACATCAAGTTTAAAGTTAGTAACAAACATAATATGGATAACTAAAATGTTAAAAACAAACAAGATATATAAACTTTGAAAGCCGTGGGACTTGAAGAGGCCAATTTTGAAAACTACGGTCTTAGAAAGCAACGATCCACAATACCATAATTTTTTTATAAATATTCAACGTAGAATATGTCAACTTTTGGTAAAGGATCTATTGACAATCTATTAATTTGAAATAGGATCATGGAGTACAATATGTGTTCAAGGTTCTTTATGTGGTAATGTGTCGCCAGAATATTTTTATATTTTACATTCTCAAATCATGCGACCTCTTGATTACAAATCAACAATATCAAATTACGGATCAATATGTATAGGTTTCATTCTTTGGGTTAGAAGGTAGAGTAGATACTGAGATGGGTAGATCACACAAAGCAGAACATGACTGAGAATACTTCAATAATTTTGTCAAGAAATAAGGTCAAAATTTTAAGATTAACTTTCTATAGGACTAATTAGATCGGCTTCGATAGGAGACGACTAAAATATGGATTAATAATAATTTCCACGTAAGACAATTTCAAAACATAGTTTGGCTAACTCTGCCTATGTAAAGAGTGGTCAAGATTTGTCCTTCCTCAATTGCTATGTTATGTGAGAAGAAGGTGATATCTAAGATTGAGGTACAATTCAAATCCATTAGATTCATACCATTTACAACCGGACGCCTTGAAAAAAAATTGACGTGTTGTTATTATTACAGGTAAGGGATACATTGACCACACTGCGCAAATAGCTCACTTCGCAAATGATTGGTGTTGCATGTCCTGTCTAGAATGCAACGATGAATTTGAGGAAACAAGGCACCAGAAGCAGTGTCCGGAGTATTTTGGATATAGTAACTTAGACCCGATGAAATATTTTTTTTCTTCTTTTTTTTAGTTTTTCCACAATCTATTTATTTAAGAAAAATGAACATTGCAAATACATAATATCAACAAAAATTAGACAGATTGCGTTTGATAATAATGGCTACAGATGGTCCGGAAATGGCAAAATAAATGAATTGTTGTAAAAGAATTGTTGGGATATAAGATGGATTACTTGATACGAATGAAAGAGGTATAACTATTTCGATTCTAAAATCACATAAAGTTCACAGTAGAAGATGACATCAAGTTTAAAGTAGTAACAAACATAATATGGCTAACTAAAATGTTAAAAAACAAACAGGATATATAAACTTAAAAAGTCGTGGGACTTGAAGAAACCAATTTTGAAAACTACAATCTTAGAAAGCAACGATCCACAATACCATAATTTTTTTTTTATAAATATTCAATGTAGAAGATGTCAACTTTTGGTAAAGGATCTATTGACAACCTATAAATTTGAAATAGGATCAGGGAGTACAATATGTGTTCAAGGTTCTTTATGAGGTAATATGTCGCCAGATTGTATTCCAAGTGAAGGTAGGAACATATGGAAGTGACAAAATGTCCAAAAATTTTGAAGTTACCAAAGCCTTCGTTAAGACGAACTGTTGGGCAGAATACTTTGTTGAAGATTTAATGGCAAAGGTTTGCATACAATCACTTCGAAAAGGTAATTGGTACACATTTTAAACATTGTCATCTTATGGGTGTTGAAAAATTACAGAAAAATCATGTCACATTGGAGAGTTTGTATCATCCGTTCGATGCAAAAAAATATTATTCTCTGCCTATTTGGAGGATCGAGAACATTACCATGATAAATGAGTCAGCTGGAGCGAAATATGAGCATGGGGGAGACTTTTATGGACGATATTGATTAGTTGATGTCACTGAGATGAGCGCTGCTGACGACATATTTCCAAAACATATTTAAACTTCCATGTTCATGTAGAGCATTATCTCATTATAAGCAATGAACCTAAATAAAAAAATTGTCTGGAAGTTAAGATTATATTTCTTTCATTTGAGCAAATCTCCGGCGGTAAAATATTAAAGGAAAAAAACAAGAAAAAAAGAGAGAAAAATCCCGACTATTTTTATGACAAATCCATATTAAATCATAAGGAGTTGATAAGTATTCGGGACACAAATTATACGATATATTAAAAATGAACCAACATCATGGCCCGTGCCGTTACGGCACGGGTTAAGGCTAGTTATTAATCTAAATTTCTTTGGAATAAGAAGAGCAATAAAAATCCTGGTAAGGTGTAGTATATTTGTTTTGCCACGTGTCACCGTTGAATAGGGTTACTAATGAAATCTTTTGTGCGTGTAAACTAGGCTAAACAGTTTCTTAGAAAGGTAAATTTATTAAATACCCTTAGTTTTGACATCCAATAAATATACCCTTATACAACAATATAAATACCCCTATCATTTAAATATCTTATCCCTTAAAAAACAGATTACCTTAATACCCTCACTTACAATATTATTTTCCATTTAAAAATCTTATCCATTAAAAAATAAATTTTTCTATTATTTCACATCCACCTTTTGAACACCATTTCACCACCACCAGCAAAGCCACCACCCGCCACCACCACCGCCACTCCACCAGCCCCACCGCCACTCCGCCACCACCACCACTTACTAAATACAACCACCAATAATATTCCACCACCGTCACACACCACCACCACTGTTGTTGCCGACGCCGCCGCCACCGCCGCCGCCATTAATATTAGGTGTCAACAACTGAAGTTGATCCAAAAAATCAAAAGTTCAAAAATATTTGTCAAATTTGGTTGTTGATTCCATTTTTCCATTGTTGATACACAAACATTGGTTGTTGACTCCCTAAAACTAAGGTCAATTTCTATTGTTGATACACAAATATTTGTTGTTGATTCCATTTTTCCATTGTTGATACACAAACATTGGTTGTTGCCTCCCTAAACTAAGGTCAATTTCTATTGTTGATACACAAATATTTGTTGTTAACTCCTTACACTAAGACTAATTTCTATTGTTGATTCCATTTTTCCATTGTTGATACACAAACATTGGTTGTTGACTCCCTAAAACTAAGGTCAATTTCTATTGTTGATACACAAATATTTGTTGTTGACTCCTTACACTAAGATCAATTTCTATTGTTGATACACAAATATTGGTTGTTGGCTACCATTTCTATTGTTGATACATAAACATTGGTTGTTGACTCCCTAAATAGTTGATGGAGTAGTATTCAACAACTTGTCGTCCAACCTCACCACCACCATGACACGTACAACATTTCCAACACCACAAACAACGAATCACCATTATCTTCATGAACAATTTTAATTAATCATTCCAACCACAACCAACACAATCTCCATCATCAAAATTCATCGTTCTAACCTCTTTGACATCACCAATACCACCAAAGACAGGAGAATATCCACCAACACCACAACAACCATAACCACCACTATCTTCAAGACTGATTTTATTTCATCATTCGAACCTGAACCAACACAATATTCATGACTGATTTTATCTACATACTACCACCACCAGCAGAAACTCAAACTAGAGAAAGAAGATAATCAATTGATAGATTGAAATACATACCTCCTTCATCGCTGCTGCCACCACCATCATTGTAGATATGGTATCTTCCTCCACCACCATCATCTTCTTCTAATTAAACAGAGATTTGATATCCTCCTTCACCACCACCACGACATTCACCTCTATTATTTGAAACTAGGGTTGCTGATGGATCTTAAATTCATTAAATCCTCCTTCATCATCTTCTTCTAAGCCATCAGCAACCCTAGTTTCATAGTGCATAAACCTTTTACCTTATGCAACTGAAGTGGAGCTGAGTTAATCCAATCAAGCGTATCTGGAAACTCTGGCACAATTTGAGCAACCTCTTTGCATAGCTGATATAAGAAAATTAGAATCATACAACCAAAAGTCCTTACTTGTCGCAACAAAACTTTCTTATACCTTCATTATGTCCAAAACTTTCTAAACTCCTGATACCCATCAAAATTTAAAATCCTGTATCCAAATTACCAAAAAAGAACTCAAATACCCAAATACCTACTAGTATTAATACTACGGAGATACTGAAAAATTGAAAAAAGAAATCTACTTCGATTTATAGAAGAGAACAACAACCATGAACATCATATCTGCTTGTATTGGTACATCTCCACTACTTTTTTTCCTCCTCCACCACCACCATCATATGAAACAGAGAGTAAACTTCCTCCACCACCACTACTATCATCAAATCAACTAGATTTTGTCTTCCTCCACCATCATACTAAACAGGAGAAACTGTGGTGATAGTTGTGGTAGTGGCGGTGGAGATGGTGGCGGTGTTGGTTGTTGTTGTGGAGATAGAAATGGTGGTGGTGCCGGTAGCAACTATGGAGGTGGTGGCTTTGGGTTCGATTGAGTTTTTTTCCTGAGTTTTGGAGGTGGTGTTGGTGGTGATGGCTGAAAAAGGTGGAGAAAGTAGAAACGGTGGTGGTGGTGGTGGTGGTGGTGGTGGTGGTGATGTTACTGCTGGAATAGGAGGAGGAGAGAAAGAGAATTTAGATTTAGATCTGATTCTGACTCTGTAAATAGAAATGAATGGGTTTTCATCGGTGAGAACAACGCAAGGGTAAACTTGGCATTGGTTATTAAATATGTTTCCTTTTAAAAATGTAGGGGTATAATTATAATGAGTAAAGGGCATTTGTGAAGGCCCATGGATAGTGAGGGTATTTATTTAATTCCCACTTCTTAGAAAACATTGACCAGGTTTCCAGAATTAGCTTAAGAATATTCTTTGAGTGCCAAATGTCGCGACACCATTGGTTGATAGTTGTTAGGGTTTTAATGAATTTTGACCACATATATATCAACAGGAGTTGCTTTAGTCGGTCAATTAAGAAGAAAATTTCTTCCGTGCGGTGCTTAGGTTACAGTAAAAAGAAAAGAAAAATGAAACCTTAATTAGGAGAAGTAACCAGAGATTCTTTTAGTTTATTATCGAAGACAATTTCAACAGTGATAAAGCTCTTCGTTGTGTTGTTGATAGTTTTTGGATTTGCGATTCGAGGTAGGCGCAACACTAACTAAATCTTATTTTTATCTTATTTTTTATTTGGGGTAAAATTATTAAATTCATATTTATTGGTTTTAATTATTGTGGTGATGTGATTGATGGTATTGTATTTATTGATTTCATGATGATGTTGAAGTTGTGTGATCTATGTATATGTTTGATAAATTACTGTCCTTGGGAATTGATGGTTGCTTCCCAAAAGACTTTCCTTTTTGATGGGTACGAGATATCCTTGGGAGTTGAAGGTTGCCTCCCTAAAAACAACATGGGGCTCATTAGGAGTTGATGGTTTCCTCCTATTTGATTGCTAAACTCATGGGATCCCTGGGGCGAGCGGATTGATTGAATTTATTGTTGTTTATGGATGTGGTGTTTCCATGTGTTTGCGGTGTTGTTAATCATAGAAATTGAAAATGTTGCTTAAAATGTTTTGTTGCTTCTTTTCCTACTGGGTGTCACAACTCACGTCGTTTCATGACAAAAAATTCCAGATTTTATGGCACCACAAGGAGCTAATGGCGGAAAAGCATAGAGATCGGTTTTGGTGCTTTAATTAGTAGTTTGCATAGGATTTATGGTTGAAAAATTGTAATAAAATATCATCAAACTCTTTTAGATGATTTATTGAGTATTTATTGGTTAGTAATACTTTGGATATTATTGGGTTAATGTATAACCAATGAAACAATGCTTTGTTTAGAAAATTCTATTTGATTGAACAATGAAAATTTCTGAGTCATGCCAGTTCGACTGTTAAATGATAATTATTCTATAATTTACATATGCCTAAATATTTTATATTATACGTAAAACTCACGGTTAATGAAGTGGTTAAATTATTAGAATTTTATGAGTTCCAAAAGTATTTTTAAAACAATTGTTTGTCACTGTACGAAATTCAAGAATTTTCTGACAGATCCAACTATATAGAAGTTTTACTACTTTCAAACTATTCTATGTTATGTTTTCGGTTTTGGTTTCTGATATAAACTTGAAGATATTTCTTTTTCCTTTTTAAATTGGTAAACTAAACATGATTTGGAGTTGTGAATGATTTTATACGATTTTTATAAAATGGACTATCTCTGTTTTTCTTTTCTGCAGTTCTGGTCAACTACGCATTTGACTGTGGTCAAAAAGTCTTTAAGATAAACTAACAATTACAGAAAATTTATGAATGGAACTATTTTCAGTTAGGATTCAGAATGTATAGTCATAATAAATTTTTGGGTTTGAATTGAGTTCAGTAAAATTCTTGGAGTGAACTGATGTCTGTTTCTGTTTTATGATTCTTAATTAAACATGTAACTCTTTTGGATTAAATCTGGAACATTTAACGATGAAATTAATTTTTATGGTAAACTAGAGTTTTCCAGGGTTCATGTGGATTAAAAATCATGTCAAAGTAACGGTTAGATCTTTCTAGAATAATTTTTACGTATCTGTTGCGATAGAATTTCTGAATTGAACATAAATTAATTAAACCCAAATAAATTATTTAATGAGCTTGGGCTTAGTAGCCGGGCTTCGGCTATGGTATCGAAGTAGCACTTTGGGTTTTCGGGCATGGGATACGGGTAGGATCCGGGCACGAAAAATCGGGGTGTTACAAAGATAGTACTCAATAGGATAGAACAAGTAAGATCAGAATACGCAACTACAGAGAAAATAGTTGGATCGGGCTTCAAAATCCCAATAAAGTCTTTAAGTCGTTAACCTATAATGGTTTTAGGAAAAACCTAGGTTAAAGTAGAATCGACTCTAGTCGCAACTAGTATCACACGGGAGGTGTGGGGATTAGTTTTTCCAGTTGCTAGAGTTCTCCCTTATATAGTCTTCAAATCAAGGTTTGATAGCTTTGAAACAAAGCAATCAATATTCACCATTAGATGAAATCTTGATTTAAGATTCAAGCTAAGTTTGCTTAAAACCAAAGCAATATCTCTCCATCGTTAGATGGTTTTAGCTTGTTACGCACAAATGGAATACACCTTCATTTAGATATGGGTAACCGTACCTAAAAGTGTATATTGAGTTGGCTCAACAATAGTTAACCGAAGTTAGCCATATGAACACTTTTGTATTAACCACATTCATCTAACACTTATAGATCAAATGATAATCAAATGAATCTAATTGTGTTCCTTATAGAGTTTTTCAATTGTTTATATTCTCATAGAAGTATACAAGACACAATTGAAGCAAAATCGATTTTGATTCAAGAGAATCAATTCATGAACATTTTTTCCACGGTTTGCAAAGATTGCATTCCTTAATATATAAATATATTTGTTCATGAGTATGAAATCATACTTAACAGATTTTAGAACATAAACCAACTTTGTTTGCAAACGGGTACGCAAACCTAAGTTCCGGACTTTGGTCATGTCCAACAGTTCGCACACGGGTATGCATACTGTCCAACTGGACCTAATTAGGTGAAACCGTTTGCATACTGGTGCGCATACTTGGCTCCCGGACCTAAATCATACTACAACAGTTTGCACACTGGTATGCATATTGTGCTATATCCATACAATGGTTATTTGTTCTAAACTCCCATTTCAATCATTGAAACATCCTTAGAAGACGAAAATAGCTGTCTCACACAACATATTAGCTTATAAGTAATTTTCAAGTGATCGAATGATCAATACGAAACATTCTGAGTCTACATCAAATGATTGTCTCACACAAATCATGTAAGATATTACAAGGAGATTTTCACATGCTCATCTTTTGACTCATTATTTAGTTTCTAACAAATAAATTATTTCCAACTAAACTCGTCAAGAATAATGATGAACCTAGTTAAAGCAAAAAGCTTTCCAACACATATTTCGAGAAAGATATAAGCAAGTTAAACTCAGCTCGAAATATCAAATGTGTATAATGTAAAACTCTATATAGCTATACGACTTAGTCTCAATAAGAGATAAATATAAAATAGAATATACTTCTGAGTGATAGATAAGTTTTAGTCTCCACATACCTTTTGTTGATGAAGTTCCTCCAAGATCTCCTCAGTAGGTCTTCGTCTTCAATCGATGAACGTCGTGAAGTCTAAAGCTCAACTACACATTCTATCCTTATCCGAGACATATCTATAAGTAGACTAGAAATCAAGACTTATAGTTTTGATCACCTAAGCTTGACAAACAAGCTTGAGATAGCAACGCTTGCGAGTTCGACCGAGCAGTGCTCTAACAACCAGGAAGTTGTAGGGTAGTATTACGGACATACCAAATAATGAACCATGCCGTCACTGATAAGTTGTTGATGCTCATATATAAAAGCCTCATAACACTCTCCTCACCATGTATCCCATGTGCAAAGAGAAAAATCCAATGTCAAGTAGGATCACCGTGATAATTACAATGATTACCATGCGACCAACACATCCCAAGATTCCGAGATATATTTGGAGTCCGTGTAATTTTATGAGATGGGGTAAGAGTTTATTGCATATGTACGTAACATCTTATATTAGTATTCTTCAAGTAAAACAAAACCATTTTCTCAACATTTGAATTAAATAAAACGTACCCTCTAAAAAGCTCCATTGTCCAAGTGACAACAGGAAATAACAGATTTACAATTGCACTCGTTTTTTTGGAAGATGTGTATTTTGATCTGGTGATAAAGAAGAACTGATTTGCAACAATATAAAAAGTCAATCATCAGTTAAATTTTTTATTTTTTTAAGGTTTAGTTACATATAAAAACAAAAAAATTGAAAATGAAGAAAGGAAGAAACTTAAGGCGTTTTAATGAAAATCTTCGTATTGTTTTTGAATCTTATTACCATTAATTGTTTCCCCAGATAGAAAAACAATCCTTTCAGTTCACCGAAAATAAAAGTCTTTAATTTTCAGTTGAATATATGGTTATATTCCTTCCACAACGGCTCTTTTCGATGATAAACCAACAACACCCTTTGTGTTGCCAATAACATAAATACACAAGTCTAACTACTCAGACAAATACTAATCATATAAATTTTTAAATACATCTTAGACTAAAACATCAAATATATAGGAAAATGCTTGTCAAATATAGGGTAGGTCTCAAATTAAAGAAAACTAGCTTTTCACACGTGCGATATGCACGGAGTCTGCATTTCTTGTTTACGGAATATTAGACACTTGTTATTGATGTAAGTATGATAATCATTGTACAAATAAAAAATAAATAAATTAATATCTTAGTTGATGTGCAAATAAATAAAATAAACCAAAAAGGACTAAAACAAATATAAGTTCAAGGGAGGCAGTGCAATGAAAAGAAACTTCTTCTTAGCATTCTTCCACATTCTTTTTGTGCCGGCCGTAAAGCATTCTTCTCAGTCCTGAATCTTAGCATTCTTCCATGTGCTCTTTTTCCTGGCCAAAAAGTATTCTTCTTTGTCCTGTTAAGAAACTATTGTTTTCTTGGATTGTCTTGAATGTAAATCATTGTTTCATTATCTTGAGTTTCTTGTACTAAGAGTACTGTTTACATCGACAAACTCTCCTTGTTTAGAGTTTTCAAATTAAAGGCCTCCCTTTTTTATCTATTAAAAAAATAGTGTTTTAATTTTGGGATTCTCTTAAAAAATATTGAAAAATTTATTATTTAATTTAATGTTTTTGGTCACTTAATTAAGAAAAATTATTTATTTATTATTTTTGGACATTGGAAATTTTAATTTTAATTAACCATTTTTTTTTTTGGTAATGTTATATTTTTTATTTCTTAATGTTATAAGATTTAGTAATTTTAGGTAACTATTTTCTAAAATGTGTTTGGACAAATAATATATTGTGGGGCTAAAAAATTCTTTTCAAATTTTATTAGCTAAAATTTAAAATGGCGGGGCCAGAATCAACCAGAAGCTCTGGTTTGTGAGAGCTCTCGGAAAAACTATTTTTATAGAGAATTTGAACCAATGGGTCGGAAGTGAGCATAGTTTTGTATTCTTCTCAGAAGATTAACAAGGTTCAATTTTGGCTTGTATTTCATATATAGGTCTTAAGTGAATGTATATTGTTGTATAATTTTTAGAGATTTTATGGCACTCGGAGTACAACACCATTCTCTTGGTACATGCATAAGTGTCTGCTTGCATTAAACCCTTAAGAAAATTGATTGACTGCAAATATCATTTATTGGAACAAAATATCTTGATTATGATGAGCACAAAAATGAATAAAGAGACGATCATAAGTACAAAATGAACACTTTATTCATCTATAACTATAACTGCAAGAAAATCATCAGACGTGTGCATGAAAATTTAGCCGTAGCACATTGGTTCTACACTTATACTCCTTTGTTCCTTCAAAACCCACTTTATGTTGGCCTGAAACAACATTTTCAAAAAAAGTGTATCTACAAATTAATATTTAGATTAAATTAGATCAACAAATTCCAAAACTAATTAAACCGAAAAATGGCCATAAAAATGAACTTGTTATTACCACGTCCATGTACTGTGCATTATTTGATATTTTAGTTTGATAAAATCATAAGTACCATAGGAATAAAGTTAAGAAACAAAGATCACCATAGAAAAAAGATGCTCATTACCTCATTTATGCCTTCAGATTCACTCTTACGGTTCCAGGCTTGACTATGAGGGCAATTCAAGGAACAAATTATAAATATAGATCAACCAAAAATGCTGAACATTGAATTTGCAATTCCAGGCTTGCAAATCTGCATTTTAAAACACTTGCGGTAAATTTATAAATTTTAATTATGTCGCTTTAATCCTTCTCTAAATTTTGATATTCTTTACACTTGTAAACTAATATATATATATATTTGATCTACCCAGTCATTATGTGCCTTTACTTCGTCAGCAGAATCGTCATTCGAGATCATGATGTATTATATTTTTAAAAAGATGCCATTCAACCTCTTGATTTTATAAATTCCTTCATCTCGATATGACATGCTATTATAATAATATTTTATTAAGGTAAAATGGATATCAATAAGGGATTTTCTTTGGTAACTTAATGACTTGTCTTTTGCTTTTTTTCTCGTACATAAATCTAAACATATTTTCACATGAAATCATCAAACTTAGGAAAAAATTAGAATTAAAACAACATAGTAAAAATAGAATCAAATACGAAACATGAACAAATTATATATAAAGAGTATTATGAGAAACTATATAGTGGATAGGTATATCCTCTAGTTCGGAAAAATTGAAATTATGGAATGGAATATTTTCGTAGTCTTTGGTAACCACGGTAATACGTATTTGAACAGTGAGATATAATATTCCATTTTGTAGGACATGCTTATATTTATCTTTGAAAATCGAAACTACGAAATCTGTCATCACTAATATATTTTTCTCCTTAAACTTATCCTTATTATTTTCATAATGACTTTTTGAAATAGCCATACCGTTTTTCCTGTTAATTGTTTATTGGTTAGTCATACTCAGAAGAACCACAAAAAGTTAAGAAGACTTGGTAGGAACTAACTTATGTTTGTGGAGCAAAATCATGTTGAACTGGAAATATTCTTTTTTGGTGGAAGCTTTAGCTGCTTTGCTTAATGTGTATGAAACTGGACTTCCATTATGTGTGAGTATTAGTAACACGCAGGTTATTAAATCCAGAGTTGTACATATGTAGCGTGTACATAAATTCTATATATATCAATTGTAATTAAGTCTGTGAATTTGCATGAATTATAATATACATGTGGTTTTAAACTCGTCAGTACATTGCGTTCGCGTCAATGATTTATATTGTACTCGGAATTCATATGTATTGAACAACAGTGTTTCATTTCAGCATCACTAAACAAATGGAATCAAATTAAGTAAATATATCAAGATCGATTGAGTATATGTATCTTGGAACTATAAGACTAATCCCCAAATTATCAGAATAACCCTCGAACCAATGTGTTTTAAGAGAGCATAAGAGTGATACTAAATGATAAATGAACCTTATATTATATAGTGAATCATATATTTTTATATACATATATATATATATATATATATAATTTTTCTTGAAAAATTGGGAGAGCGAAATGCTTCAAAAAGAAAAAAAAAAATTAAGTAAGTTTACATATGGATACACCCAGGAACTGTATAATATGAACTTGTGAATTGAGTGACACTAATATGTGTACTCGTAAATTGTAAGATGAATTACCTTAGATTGTGTGGTGGATAATAATTTAAGTTTATTATCCACACATACATCATTTGCTTGAAATGATCTTTAAGTACCATGACACGCATAAAAGTACAGTGCACAACTTTCATTAGCTGCATGGATGCACATTTTTGGAGCAACACAATCAACTTTCTTTACAATTTACAACATTTGTAACTTTGGGCCGTCATTCATGCTTGAGTTTACTCGATTAAAAACAATGTTAAATGTCCCATTTTACAAATATTCTTGAACTCTAAATTATTAATCATTACATATAGCTGGGAGCGATTTCCCTGGTCTGATCTGATAATTTAGTACAACTATGGTGCACAAAACATGTTTTAGTTTTTGTCTACCCATGTTTGATCCTCTATATCATTCCTCGCTTTATTTTTTCCCTAATATGTCTTCCCAAGAGATGAAGAGATGGTATGTATTGTTCTTTTAGCAGAACCCGCTTCCAAAACTCTGGGAATTAGAGGTGGATGCTGAAGAATACCCCAGAATAGGTACGATCGCAAAAAAAAAAAAAAAAAGAGTCTAAAATCCAGTATTACATTACAAAATTACAAAGACCTTGCATGACTTCACTTTTGTGTTCCATCAGTGCAGGGGAATGAATAATCAAAAGGAAAGCCTAATATATAAGGGAGATCACAATACAACAAAAAGATAGTAGTACTATAACAAAGAAAGTTTGACCCCACCCTTCTTGACTGTCCTTGTGCCAAAACTTGTGGTTATAAGAATAAGAATTATTTAATCCGGCTATTATAATAGAACCATTCTGGATTCAAAATTCATATACCATAGTTAAAAAATACTCTTGCTAACAAAATGGGTCATGCAAAATGAGAGAATAATTGGTATACATCAATTTATATATAGTTTAAAACATAAGTATTACATCAATGGACGAATTACAAAAATGATTCACTATGAAAAACTAAGTATCAACCCACTTTGGATATCAGTTTGAGCTTAAAATTTAGAAAAAACACAAGCACCAAGAGATGAAATTAAAAAGGAGTACAGTCAATTGTGGAAAGAGTACTGAACATAACAACAGTTGCTATTATTTTTCCCCTTAAATCTTAATATAAATATTGGCTATTGTTTAACAAAATTGATGAAATAACAATACCTTGAATCTTGTGATCAGAACCGGACCAGCTTGAAGCGAAAGTTTTTTTTTCATTTGCTCCATACAAAACACAGCACCAACAAAATCGATTACAATTAAGAGTTCTTGGGATAAGTAGTACATTACAAATGGTGGTTTAAGCATCAAAAAAGGAAGATTATTCTTCATATATAGAGTAAACACTTAACCTCCAAAGCACTATAATGAAACCATGTACGAAATACCCGTACGTGCCGATGCTCGGTGTGTTATATTAGGCCCGAGCCCCTCTCTCGGTGTGTTTATATTAGCCCGATTGAGCCCCTCTCGGTGTGTTATATTAGCCCGATTGAGCATCCGGACTTGATTATTTGGGTCTCCTGGATGTGATCTCGACTGGGATCATCCAACTCCATAAGCATGATTGGGTGACCACGGATCAATTCCATCACCCTAAGCATGGTATGGAATACCCACGTACTTAGCTTGCTGGGGATATGATCTCATCGCAGTCATCCAACTCCACAAGCATGATTGATGACCACGGATCAATTCCATCACCCTAAGCATGGTATGGAATACCTAATGGCCTTAGCTTCCTGGCATGTACGATCGCAATCCAACACAAGCATGATTGGATGCCCCAGGATCAATTCCATCACCCCTGCTGGTATGGAATACACACAACCCACCCATGGTCGACCATGGCCGTCGCGCTTGCCCAAGAAACCGTCCATACCAAGCATTATGGGCGGAAAACCCTAAATTAGGGTTTGCGCATATTACATGTGCCGCAAACATCCCAACCGTCCACATTCGCAGGCATAGATGGAGGTGTAGATGTAGACTCAAAGGGCCCGGAGCATGTCGACACAATCACCATGTGACCGCCTACACACTCGACCAATCGGTCAAAACCAACCATGATTGGTTACAACAAGTCCGTCGCCCGAAAGAGCATGGTCGCGCGGCTTGAAAGCCAAAATCGTGGTTCAAGACATCGCGCGGTCCATCTTCTCCAAGACATGAGGGTCACAGACAGATCGAGCAAGGGTCGGTCACACCAGAGCATGACCACCGTGGGCCCATCTACCTCCTCACGCGGGTCGGCCAAGGCACATCATTCCACAACCCAAAACGCACGCCCAAACTCGTGCGGTTACACCTCCCAATCCTAACCGATCTCGACCGCGCTCAACTTCACCGGATGATTTGGATGGCTTAGATCACTGCCATGGGATAACTGTGCAGTAGGTGTGAACATCAACCTACCACCTACACGGTGGTATGATCCATCAAGACCGACCAAGATGGGTCGCCTTGGGGCGCGCGCCCAAACTTGGGATGACACGCTGTTACCAATTCCTTTGCGGAAGAGATTTCTCGTCGTAAACCAATCTCGACCACCAACTTCACCGACGAATTGGGTGGCTTAGATCACGTTTCTCCAGACCTGCAAGACATAGGCATGAACGCCACCCTACCGTCTTCACGCCTGGGTCCAACGGCCCAAGACCGACCAAGTCGTTCTGGAAATGCGCCGGAAGGAGTAATGGCGTGGCGGCTTGCAGTATCAAACTCTGTCGTCAAAATCAATCTCGACCACCCCTTTGACGTCAAATCGAGTGGCCCAGACGCGCTCTCATGAGGGAACTGAATATGTGCGCCACACCATCATGCCGTCAACACGATGTATGGTCGGTCCTCTAAAATCTCTTCCCATGCTTGGTTTCGACCAAGTCAAGAGGATGCTTACACCTCTTAAAAAAAACCCTAATTTCATCAACTGGTCATGACGAGCAAGGTCTCAATCATCATCTCATCCGTCCGACTTCACCCAAACTTTGGTTATACAACCCTGGTCGAGTTATTCGGTTAGTGAGCAACACACATCAATTTCTACCATAATCAGAATGCCAGCACTGTTAAAATACACACGATACCGTACAAGTATCGACTCCTTCAATAACGCAGTTTATTCAATTCGCATTACATGCTATCTTCGTGATCCACGACCACATTCCAGATGTGTGGCATCAATCATGTCACAACCGGGGGATACTTATCGGGGTATTGGTCCGGGCGTTTACAGCGGTGCACGGCAACGCGCCATCACAAGAACGTGTTAGGGAGTCATGGACGGTTAGAGATGAACAGAAAGTGGGCAAAGACTGGTCGTGTATTACCGACACACAACTCCACTACTCCATCATTCCACTACCTCCACTTCCCACGAGAAACGTGAATGAGGCTCAATGACTTGCATAAATAGGTTCTCCGCCCTATTTTCCAACAACAAGGAATAACGGAGAACAACACAAGTTCGGATGGCAGACGAAACCAAGTGTTAATACAAACCGTATTCAAACACTCGTGAGCTCGCGATCAGCCGCAAGCCCGCTCATCTTCTCGTTACAAGTCATAAGCAAGCCAACACCTTCGCAATCTCAACACCTTCTTTTCGCTTCCTCCCTAAGATCAACCCCATCTCCTTCACTTTGTGACCGAAACAAGTCCTGAACGACCATTTCTTGGTTTAGGCCGGACTTTGCACAGATTGATCTCTCGAATCTACAAGCACTCACCGTGCAGTGCATTTGTTGAAGGTTTAGATTCATTCCTCATCCACACCCCAAATTACCAAATTCTGCAGGAGTAGTTTTCACCCATCAACAGCAGCAAAAAAAATCAAAAAATCAAGAGAAATCTTACCACTTCTAATGTTTCATACGTACTACCAGAGAAGCAACACGTAGGGAGGAAAAAAGAAGAAGCAATCGATTGCATTGTTTCCTAAAAGCTGCAAACAATACAATAGAGGCGTATAATACAACAAAACCGGACATTTAAAAAAAATATAATTAAAGCTAGAAGCAAATGGGGTTTGGCTTTTGCTCCAACGCCTTATATAGAGAAAAACAATTTCTGAAAATAATGTCGATTCGAATAAATGCAGTAATTTTATTATTTTCGCGTGTATATCTTACTTCGTTGTATTATTCTTTGAATAATTGGCAAACATTCCTTATTTAATCATTTAAGACGCTAGTATATTAGGTAAAAAGGAAAAGAATCCTCCTTTTAAAGATTTGTTTTTCTATTTTATAAAATATTAGCTTAAATAATATTCTTTTAAATCTAAATTACTCAAGTTAGAATTATTTGTTAGTTATAAATACACCAACCAAATCACACGTGAAGATTTTCAAGTCCAAATTATGTTTATTTTCCTTTTTTTTTTTCTTTTCTTGAGAAATGAAATATAATATTTTTAGATGGCCATATTTAGTTGTAATAAAAATTTGTCCAAAATATTTGAATATATGTTGCACGTTTAGGAATATAATTTTTTTATTATGGATTTAACCATTTTAGAAAAATTAAAATCGAAATTCATCCATTTTGTCTATTGTATTTTTTAGTAACGTTTTATGTTCTCCCATTCTCAAATTTTTGCTTAGTATGTATTGTTCATCACAATTTTCTATTTAATAATTTATATTTGATTATTGGGGCGTGATGAACGATCATTTTGTTTCGCGTAGAAGGATGCACTCGCTTGATCTAGATGTAGGTATTCACTAATCTATGTATTTAAATTATAAATTTTAATCTTTGAGTGGAATTTTATCAAAGCTTTTTTAATCTTAACTATAATTATAAATCACGAATGTCATGTTCGATTAAATTAGTTAGTGGTTTGAAATTGTAATTAAATTGGTTTAATTTTAATAAATGTAATTGGACATTGGACATTGGACATTTGATATTCT